>PVIR01016756.1:0-36101 GCA_004026965.1 Petromus typicus | reverse complement strand
GTGTGTGTGTGTGTGTGTGTGTGTGTGTGTGTGTGTGTGTGTGTGTTACTAACGTGAGTCTCTGTCTTTTATTAATCCTCAGTGGGGTTCATTAGTACTTCATATATGTTGAAATCTTTATCTTTCTTTCCAAGTTTGTAGAGTAGGGAGGACATGGAGATGAGAAAAACAGTCACCCATACCAATGAAAGACTCCTATCATACCAGACCACAAGCTCCTGACTTGGCTCTGTTACTTAAGATGGCAAGTTTGTTCTCCTGGTGACAAACACATAACCAAAACTCGTGTCTTAGAGTTGACAGTATCTAAGGCTTTAAGCTACAGAACTTAATTTGTGAAAAAGAGAATCTTTCAGAAGTCCAAGCCTAAAAGATAGGTATGCCTGTGGCTTCCTGGGGGACCACCTGTTGGGACATGTGGAACTAAATGTGAAGAATATCATTTCTAGATGCGAGTTTTTGGCACCTAGAAACTCCTGGACAGTGGGCTCTTAATGCTGACTTTGGGGACTAAATTCCAGGCTGAGAAGAGCCTGTCTTTCTTGACAGCTTTAAGCTGGGTTCTTAAACCCCAGCAGTTAAGTGGACTGGGAGAGAAGGCCTAGTAGCTCATTGAGTAGACCAGGAGCCTGGAGCTCAGGAGGAGTGAGAGGTGTTTTTTTGTTTTTGTTTCCTGAGGGGCCTTTTTAAAGCCATCGTCTTCTTCCATTTCCCTCAGCTACTCCAGTACACCTTTGATGACAGCTTCTCCAAGTTAAGATATCAATATTTTTCAAATTGTCACCCCAATATCTAGCCTCTCTCAGGTGGATTTCCAGGCTGTCCAGCAGGAAGTCTGACATATTAGGAGGAAATATGTATAAAGTTAAAAAATTTCTGGCTTTGGAAACCAATGCCTGGATTGAACCTGAACAAAAAGTGCTATTAAGAAGCCCTCAGGGGCCAGGGAGTTAGCTCAGTGGTTCCAGCATCTGTCTTGCAAGCACAAGGACCTGGGTTCGATTCCTGGTACCACACAATACTGGGTGTGGAGACTCACATCCAACAGCAATCAGCACCACCTACCACAGTGCCGGGCGTGGTGGCTCATGCCTGTAATCCTAGCACTCAGGAGGCAGAGGCAGGAGGATTGCTGTGATGTGAGTTTGAGGCTGAGCTCAGGGCCAGCTTGAACTACAAAGCGAGACCCTGTCTCAAAACACCCTCCCAAAGAAAAAGTTACCTCAAGAGGCCAGGCAAAGTACAAATGCTAAACAGCAACTACTGGGGGACCATAAATTGGATATCTTTTGGAAAGACCTCACTGAATCCACACACCTTAGGAGTTCAGCTAACTTAGCCCTACAAGAAATATTCCTTACACCCACTAATACAGCTTAAATGCACTACTTCAAAGAACTGGCTTGATCTGCAAATATATTAACTTGTCAGAAAAAAAAATAAGTCACTCTTTTAAAAAAAGCAGAAACTGTATACTCAATAGCATTATAATCAGAATGTCCAGAAACCAATAAAAGTTACTAGTCACACAAAAATGTAGCCCATAAGCAGAAGGAATTTTAGTCATTTGGAACAAACTTATATAATACAGAGAGGGTGAAATTAATCAGAAAAGCCTTATTTAAGGATTTACAGGGATATATGAACAAGTTAAGAAATGAAAAATATACAAAGAACTAAGCAAATCTTCTAGTGAAAATATATAAATATAAGAGAAGCTTACTGGATGAACTTAATATCTCAGACATTAAGCTGCATATCTGGCAGTTTTCAGTTGATACTGAAATTACACACACAGCATTGTTGAGTGTTTAGATTTTGTTTCCTTTCATGTTGTTGGGGTTTGTTTTGAACAACAGTTGAGTTACTTGTACATCAGTTTGACCTTCTGATACTTGTTTTATATATTTTATCCAAGGTTTTAGTTGTTATTGGAAGGAGGACAAATCCATACTGGTAGCTCTTTCACAAGCAAAAGGTAAAGTTGACAGTCTTAAGTCTGACTCTTGCCACGTAGGATGCTACATGACTGTTACACCAGCACTTGGGCGGCTGAGGTCAGAGGATCACCAAAAGTTCAAGGCCAATGTGAACTACAAAGCAAGACCTTGCTTCAAAACAAACAAACAAAAACCCATCAAAATCAATTTGACTCTTAACAATATATGACCTCAAATTCCATTCTAAATTTACCACTATCACAAGATGGAACCGTAGCATTAAATAGATAGCAATTTATTAATTAAGTACATGTATTTATTAAATCTTAACCAAATTACAAAATCTCTGATTAAAAAAACTGCTCTAAAAGAACCAATTGTATCAACTACCACACTTTCAGGAAGTTGACAACAAAATGAGTAATCAAATCAAAATGATTTGAATTTTGCAGAAATTTTAATGTTTTCCAATAAACACAAAATAAGAATTTGATTCCACTTGACATTATTAACTCCAAATTTTAAAATATACTTTTAAAAAACCCACAAAGCAACCCCTTAACTCTTTGTTATGCCAGCCCTTGATACTGCATACACCAGGTCCTTCAGGTAACCTTCCTGCCACCACTCAGACTTTCATGCTGATTTGTTGCTTAAATTATGTTTGGATGACTTGACTCAGGTAAAAGAATAAAAGTATAAGAAGAAAAACTGAGATCATGTTGCAGAGTTCTTTTAAAAGGATACAATTTCATAAATATTAAATCCAGAAGCATAATTTTAATATAAAGAAATATTCTTTTTTCAAAAACATCTGAGAGCATTTAATGAAGCTTTCTAAGTCATAATTTTTATTCACTTTAATGTTTGCACAGTTATGATTCCCAATCAGGTAACCGACATTAGCAGACACCCACATGAAAAGGAATGAGAACTGCTTCCGCCACACTGTGGCTCCCGGCATCTGTGTGGCCGCGCACTCCGATGAGTCTTCAGTTCCTGTGGAAGAGGCAGGCGTCCAGAAGCTCTGTGGGGCAGAGCACAAGGGAAAGACCATCAGGGCCCGCCGCTGCTTACTGAACACACTGCTGCTCCTATTTTCTAAAAGTACATGGTAGTTAACAAAGACTTCTGTAAACACACAGATACATTCTTTGTCCTAACCGAACTGATGTCCTTAAACACCTGTGTTTTCCTCATCTCTAGTGCTGAGCATGTCCAGCACATGATATAGTTCAATGAAAATTAGGAACACTCAACAACTTCATGGTCCCAGCTCTAAAGTCATTCCCCAATTTCCTTGTTTTGAGGCAGCTATGCCATCTAAAATATGTAGAACTAGAAAGGGCATATGATAGCGTTAACTGTGCATTACCTGTTTCTGTTAATATTGTTTATACATTTTACTTCAAATTACTTCTATAGTGGTATATAGAGTATATGTCACTTTGCAAGCCCTCTCCCTGCACACAAGTGTTCCTACTCATTTTCACTTTAGTAACAGAAGAAAAAAATACATAAATACAAGTCCAAATCCCAAGTGATCCCAAGTTCCTCTATACTCTGGATCTCCTTCAAACAATTTGGCTTTCCCCCAGATAGAGCTTTTCACTAATTAAGTGGCCTCATCAGTGACTCTGAGTCCTCCTGTAGGGCAGAAGGAAGCCCCCACTTCTTTGTGCTTCCACTTGTGCTAGCCCACGACTTGGCACCCTAGTCCTTAGTACACACATTTACTTTGATCCCCTTGTTATTTCTCCTTGGTGTCCCATTCTACTTACCAGAGGTTAAGCAGGGTCTCAAGTTAGCTATAGCTGTAAGATACTCAGGCCCTAAGAATTTTTCATAAGTTGTTTTGTTCCCTAGGTTAGCCAAACATTCGGTGTCATCACTGAACAGCAGGTCCTTGGCAGAGGACTCAAACAGCTGGAACATCATATATTCAAATCCATTTCTTCCAAAGAGCTCCTGGGTCAGACAGACAGACAGACAGTGAGTGGCTATGGGTTCCAGAAAGCATTCGGTTGTGGATTCTGCCTGGGGAGATCTGGGTCTGTGGACAGCCCAGCTCCAGCGCCTGGGAAACCCAACACAAAGCATAGCTCAGGAGGAGCCTGGTTGCTGGGTTCAAACCTTGGCCTTGTCTTTTCTGTCTTGTTGAGTTTAGGAACTTCTCAGTTGAGCTCAGTGAACCTTAGTTCGCTCAGTTGAAAATAGAAATAATAACATCAAACAATAAGATGACATATGTAAAGTGGCTGGCAAATAGAAAAAGATCCAAGATTGCCACTTTATCACCATTTGGCCAACCTCTGCTAGATGTTTCCAACTTTCTGCATCATACTTGCATATCCTTCTGTTGCCCACAGCTCTTGCTATCTTGCCCTTCTGTGATCTAGATCAGCCTCAGTGCCCAACAATTTCCGCCTTTTCGTTCCTCTCCTCTTTCTTCTTTTGTCCGTTTTCCTGTAGCCAAGGTGACAATTTGTCTATGTAGGGGTTTCCCTTTAACATGCTCAATAACAGGGCCATGATTTGTGTGTCTCTCTACCAGGGAGCTTGTATTACTGGTACATGACTGTGTCATTGGGTGGCTTTTTTAAAATCAATTTTATTATAAAACAACTGATAAAAGTGATTAGACCTATTTGTACCACCAGTGGTTAAAGCTGGCAGGAACATAGTCACAGCCCACAACCAGAGCCTCTTATCTTGACAGCTTTTCCTGGACCATGATCCCTTAACTGGGATATGTAGCTAGAATATACTAAAACATGAATTTTTCACCTGCAGAACCACGTGGAAGAACTGAACAAGTCCAGAAGGTGCCATGAATCTGCTCACATGAGTCTCAAGAAACACTCAGAGGCCCACATGTCTAAGCTTTTCTCAGTCTTTGACATCCCCAGAGCCACCAGTAGTAATCGAAGGCAGGCTGGGGGACTCAGGTCTCACTGCCCAGGGGTACGGGTGTGAGACAGGGCTGAGGGTGCCTGTGCAGTCTCACAAGTGAACGTCCAGCAGCAGGAAGCGGGGCCTGGGTGCCCATACCTGTTGGTTGAAGAGTATTCTGCGGACAAAATCCACCCTGTCTTTCCTCGAAATCACAGCATGATTTGGTACCCTGGCTAGGTGGCAGCTCTGAGCCTCGGTCACAGGCTTCCTGGTGCCATCAAGGCACAGCAACTCAAAGTCTTCTTGCTTCAGGCCCTTGGCCCACACCTCAGGATTCCTCCCTAGAGGAGAAACTTGGATCAGTCATAGCTGATGGTTTTGATCAAGGTACCCTTGATGTGTGAGACCACCACCAGTGCAAGGAGGGTCGGTCAGTAAACACACACAAAAATGAAGCAGAAGAGAAAAACTCCACAAAATCAGAGCCTTTTTGGCTAGAAAATTTTCAGTCCCATTCAAGGCAAAGATGTCTTGAAACAAACCTGAAGAAGCACTAGCCAGACAGGAAAAGATCAATAAATTCAACTATATTAAAAGCAAGAATGTTCAATCAAGAGAGACCATTAAGAAAGTGAAAAGGTGGGCTGGAGATTTAGCTCATTGGTTCCAGCACCTGCCTTGTAAGAGCAAGGTCCTGGGTTCAATCCCAGTAGCCATGTACAACAATGCCAGGCATAGTGACTCACCCTACCAGCAATCAGTACTATATACCACAGTTCTGAGTATGGTGGCTCACGCCTGTAATCCCAGCACTTGGGAGGCAGAGGCAGGAGGATTGCTAAATTTGAGGCTGAGTTCAGGACCAGCCTTAACTACAAAGCAAGACCCTGTCTCAAAAAAAAAAAAAAAAAAGAAAAAAAAGTGAAAGGCAAAGGGCCAGGGTACTTTCTCATATATACAGCTGGCAGAAATATCCAAAATATATAAAGAATGCTGTAATTCATGGAAATCAGACATGTAGCCTGTTTGTTGCATCCAAGGCTAAAGGGATAATCCTGCTAGTCATGTTTCCACACAGGAGACGTAGAGTTTTCTGAGGTAGGACAGGAATCGTAGGCACGTACCATTAGTATTCCGTAGGATTGCGGAGTGCTTCACAAAGGCCACATCTCCTTTCTCAACCAGACACCTGCACAGCAAGGGCCGGGTCAGTGAGGAGTGGACGGGAGGGAAAGGAGGGAAGTGGAAAGGAAACCCCTACAGGAGATGTGAAGGGGAGTCACACCCCATCTGTATGTCCAACGCTTCCTCCCAAGCAACCGTAATACCCACCATCCCTGGGCATCAGAGTGGAGCAGCAGTAAGAAGAGAGAGAGCTGCCTACTGAATTTTAGTCACGGACAACATTGTTTAGGTCTTCATTCAGATGGGGATGAGTTTCCTTGGAGGGGAGGCTCATGTTCTCCTAGGAACAGGCTTCTCCAACGGCCGACTCTCTGACTGGCTCGACATTCATGGCATCAGGATTACAATAGTGTGGAAGAGGCAAGGTGAAGGAGTTTCCTCTCACTCACGTGGGTTTCATATTAAGAGGCATGAATGTGCCTCACTGAATGCTTGCTCATGCTTAACCCCACATGTCTCTGTGCTGAAGACGTACTCTTGATGAGTAACGTTGAGCATGTTACAAGTCAGGTTTGTGCCATTCAGCTGGAAATGACTACTAATGATTAGGAGCAGCTCTCTTGGGCTCAGTCTCTCCTGACTTTAGGTGCCTCTGTACCTAACTAAGTCACTTACTTCCACTCACATTTGCTGAACTCTCTCACCCTACCTTGTTCCTTCACAGTGCTTCGTAGAATTGCTTCCTGGATGGTCGTGATCATCTGTCATAGGTGCCCTGCAGGTCAGTTAGACTGAGACCTTCCTGATCATAAACTTCATCTGGGCATTCCTGCCAGCCTTGCTCTCCTCTACACCAGCGCTCCTCAAAGATGTAGGCTAGGAACCAGCAGCATCAGTACCAAGGGAAATGCGGTAGAAACCCAAGTACCTGCCCCACCAGACCTGCTGTTGAGTGACAAACTCTGGAGGTAGGACCCTTGGATTGGCCTTCACAAGGTTCTGGCTCATGTTCACGTGTGAGCACTGCTGCTGCCACGCGCCTCCTCTGAAGTGTTCCCACCTTCCACAGATCTCTGACTTTCCACACCCGCCCGTGCCCTACACTCACACACTCTGACATGCGCTGCTGCTTCCTGAGGAACAGCAGAACTCAGTACATGACGTGCTCCTTGTGTCCATCCTCCAGCCCTGCCCGCCTGCTCCCTCCCATGGCTGTGTCCCAATGTGCAGTAAGAGAAGGAAGGTCTCTCAGCAACGCTCTCCTGGGGTGCTCTGCATCCCTATGCTACCCACACTCGCAGGAACTTTCTGCTGGATACTCTCTTATATAACACCCTTTCCTTGTTCACTGGAATTGTTGGACAGCATTCATATGTCTTTCATTTAAAAATTTCAAAACCCAAAGCCCTTCTTTGAATCCTCAATGAATCCTTTTTTCCTGCTCATCCAAATGCTGAAAACAAATCAACTCTCCTTCCCACAAGTGCCTATTTACACTGCCGTCCCTGACCCTCGCCAATCCAGCTCCCAGGACTGGTTTACTCAGTGTGATCTTGGCAGGGTCACCAGACCCAGGGCCAGTTCTCAGCACTATTCTGTTATCTCTCAAGTTCATTCTTTCCCAAGTGATTTGCAATGTCATCCTTGTAAATAGACCAAATTGCATTATGTCTCTGACTCTCCCTAGGAACTCTATTCTCTTCTTCTTATGCATTTTAAATTTTTTTTGCTTTAGCAACCCCATATGATTGTAATGTTATTTTTTAAATCTAGAAAACACAAAAAATTTTGTAAGTTTACTTTCAAAATTCTGTCAGCTGCTCCCCTGAGCATTGTTACCTTTTTGAGAACTGACTCCTTCTGCCTCAGCCCAGCTCAATCTACCTGGTCACAGTAGAGGCAGTTTTGACTTTATATGTCACTTCACTGTGTGAGCTGTATGGGCAGGAAGTTTTTATCTAGAAAGGGGCTGACCATTCCCTTCCCTGAAACTGGAACCCATGTGTTATGGTCTGTGTTTGCTGTATTACAAGAGGGTGCTGTAACAATGGTGGGACTGCTGGGCCATCTGGACAGAGACAACCACCTTGTGGGAAAGAACAAATGAGGTAAAGATACAGAAAGGAGAAGGGGTGAGAGTAGGAAAGGTAGAATAGAAAACCACCCATTGTTTATCCAGGGAGCAGATCCTGAGTGTTATCTGGCTTTGCTGCCCTTCAAGCATCGTGGCTGCTGCCTGAGACTCAGGCCTCAGCCTCTACATGGATGGAGCCTTCAGGACACCTATTAAAACTGCTCGTTGGCATAAGCTGGTTCTCATGTAGTTTTCCCACAACAAAGAAGAAAAATGATACAAGGTGAGCAAGTGCTTCAGAGTAAGTGCTGAAATAAGACTTAAAGCAAGAAAAAAGAATGTGAAATTTTATGGACAGTGGCCAGGAAAGATTTTCCTGAGAAGTCCAAGAGGAAATGAGTGTACCAGCCATGCTGAGGGCAAGGGGAAGAACATTTACTTCAGGTGGGGCACGCATGTGCTGAGTTCCTCAAGGAGACAGATTATTAAAATTATTGAACCAGAAAGTTTCTAGGAGAAAAGAAGTAGCGTTGAGGTCAGGAAGGATCTCCCCAGACCACACAGGGCCTTATAGAGCAAAGAAGGACCTTGAGTGAGGTGATAAATCATTAGAAGGCTCTGAGCAGAGAATTCTGATATTTTTTTTAAGGTTTTTTGAGACAGGGTCTCACTTCTCACTTTGTGGTTCAGGCTGGCCCTGAGCTCAGCCTGAGACTCACATCACAGTAATCCTCCTGCCTCTGCCTCCCCAGTGTGGAGTGCTGGGATTACAGGCGTGAGCCACCACGACCAGCCCTGTGGTATGTGGTACTGGTTGCTGCTGGGGTGAGTCTCCACGTCCAGTATTGTATGTGGTTATCGGGGATCGAACCCGGACCCTTGTGCTTCCAAGACAGGCACCAGAACCACTGAGCTATATCCCCGACCCCAGAATTCTAATATTTTGATTTATGCTTCAACTCTAGGTGATATGTTGGGTGGAGGAAAACAATAGAGCAGATGCATGGAGATCTGTTTGGTTATTTCGGAAATCAAAAGAGATGGTCATGCACTAAATTAAAATCAAAGTGGATTAGAGACCTAAATATTAAAACAAAAACTCTAAACCTGCTACAAAACAAGTTAAATAGAACTCTTAGAGACACTGGTGTAGGGAAAGACTTAAAGAACAAAAACCTCAACAGCATGGGAACTAGTAGAAGGAATAAACAGCTGAGATCTCATCTTATTAAAAAGCTTCTACACAGCAAGAGAAACCACCAGGAGTGTGAAGAGACAGCCTATAATATGGTAAAAAATTTTACCAGTTGTTTCTCAGACAAAGGACTACTATCTAGAATATATAAAGAGCTTAAAAAATCAGCCGCCTCCCACCAATTTAAAGGCCTAACTAAAAAATGGGCATCTGAAATGAACAGACACTTTTCAGAGGAAGAAGTAAAAGCAGCTAAGAAACATATGAAGAAGCTGAATGTGGTGGCTCAGGCCTGTAATCCCAGAACTTGGGAGGCAGAGGCGGGAGGATTGCTGTGAGTTCTAGACTTGCCTGGACTACAAGTGAGTTCAGGGCCACCCTGAACTACAGCGAAACCCTGTCTCAAAAAAAAAAAAAAAAAACCTAAAAAAAAGGAAAAGAAAGAAATGAAGAAATGCTCAACACTGCTGGTCCAGAAATGCAGATGAAAACAATACTGAGATTCCATCTCACTCCACAAAGAATAACTTATATCACAAAATCAACAAATGCTGTTGAGGTTGCACAGAGGAAGGATCCCTTCTCCACTGTTGGTGGGAATGTAGACTGATGCAAACACTGTGAAGATCAGTGTGGAGATTCCTCAAAAATTATGAGAGATCCCATTTGACCTTGTTATTCCTCTGCTAGGGATACACAAGAATTAAAAGATTCACATCACAGCAACATATGTGCACCTATGTGTATAGCAGCTCAATTTGTGAGAGCCAAATCTTGGAAAGAGCCTAAATGCCTCTCAACCCTATCATACATTTTAGAAGATGTGTTTTTTAAATATATAAAATGGGTATTACTCTGCCACAAAAATGATACATTTGAATCCTTTATACTCAAATGGGTGAACTTTGAGTATGTCTATACTCATAATTGAAATGAATAGGTCACAGATGTATAAACACTGTATCTTTTCTCTGGTATGAGGAACTGAAGGTATAAATGAGTTCTAAAATGTATGATGGGTATTGTAAAATAGTAAGAAAATATTCAAAAGGAAAATGGGGGTAGGGTTAAGTAAAAAAAGGAAAAGAAAAACTCTGATGGTTTTGAATATAGGGGTGGGGGTTGGGAAGGCAGGAGAATGGGAAAAAATGAGAATTAAGTTGTGTCACGTACAGTACAAATTCTCAATGTCGATTGTGATCATAATGTGTATATAAAATGTAACCATGAAATCAATTTTGAAAAACAAAGGAGAGAAGGTGGTGTTTGGGTCAGGATGATACCCACAGAGATGGATAGTGGGGTCAGTTACGGATGTTTTTTGAAGGTAGAGCCGACATGATTTGATGATGAACCATACATATATGGAGAACGGAAGAGACATATGTAACAGGAAGGCTTTGACATTTTTTTTTCCAAAAAGGAAAATGGAGTATTTTTTCACAGAGATGGGGTAGAACGTAGAAGGTGTGTTTGGGTGGCAGTGTGTAAAATTTCAAGTGTTCAATTTTGAATGTTTAAATTGGAGACAGTGGTTAAATAATCAAGGGAGATAACCAGTAGGCAGTTGAATATATGAATCTGGAGTTTTATCTGCATTTTGGGGAGACATCATAAGTGGAATGTGAACTTGGGAACTGTCAAGGTATCGATGGATTAAGAATGAATAAAGCCACCACAGATGGGAGATGAAGAGAGACGACTTGCAAGCATGGAGCCCTGGAGTACGTCAACATGTTAGGAGAGAGGTTTGGAAAGTGAACTAGAGCCAGCATAAAGCTGTGGGGCACTATCAGGAGAGCGAGGACGGAATCCAAGGGTCTGGTCTTTCAGCAACCAAGGAAGAAAACACATCTAGCAGGAAGAAGTGACTGACAGGCCTACTGACGCTGGTAGGTTAAGTAATGCTAGACTGAAGACAGGGCTTGAGATTTAGCAGCATGGAGGCATTTGATGAATTAAACATGTGCTTTAAGCACCAAAGTTCAGTGAACTGTGCTGGGCCAGAGGGGAAAGTGGGGTAGAAGTAGTTTATCCTGTGCCAACAATAAGGAGACATGTTTTCTGAAAAGCAGTAATAAAATCAACTCCATTGGCAAGAGAGATAAAGAGAGTATTAATCTGCATTCTGAAAAGACTGAAAGGAGAGAAACTGAAGGGAGCAAAGAATATTTAACAGCTTCAAGGAAAGTTTATTGTACAGAGAGAAGAAAAATGGATAGTTGCTACAGAGGAAAGTGAGGCAAAGAGGTTTCCTATTATGTTTGTTTAAGATACAAAGATAGCAGGATATCTGTACGCTGATGGAAATGATCTAGTAGAAAAGATGATGTGGTGGTACAGGAAAAAGAGGTAGAATTGCTGGGACAGTGCCCTTGAGCATGTTGGCAAAGAAGCAAATTGCGCAGGTAGAAGATTGGACTTAGCTAGGCGATAGCAGGTATCCCGAGTCAGAGAGGGAAGGGCAGCACCTACGGGCACAGAAGCTGGCATGTGGGTACATGTGACAGTGAGGTCTGGTGGGCTTTCTCTTCTGATGGCTTCAACTTGCTCAGGAGAAATAGGACACAAATTAATCCTGCTAGGGATAGAGAAGAAGAGGAGAGAAGTACTGGAGATTTGAGGAGAGGGAAAGGCATGGAGTAATTTCCTTTGAGGAGAAAGGAGTTAGGGACATGGCTCATTTGAGCTTGATTCTCACACTTTAAAGGAAGGCCGCCCCAAAGCATAAGTACCAAATAACAGAATGCTGCACTCAATCGACGTAACTAAGTGTTGGAAGGGAAAAATACTGAGGATATATGCGGGGTAACAATGATTATGGAAGGTTGGAGAAAATATGCTGAGAAGCAAGGAAAATGAGGGCACGGGGGAGTGTGAAAACAAGGAAGAGTAGAGAATCGATGGAGAGAGGGTCAGCAGGAGTGAGGGCTACTGAGTCATGGAATTAGGAGCAATGAAAGAAGGAAGCGTGGAGAAGGAGCTGCCCAAAGCTAGGGTTGTCCTTTCCGGGCTCCTTTATTTCAGTATGATATAGTTCTGGGAAGAACAATTCCAGATCCTCTGTGTGATCATCAAAACGAAACCAAACCTGATACCAACCAATGTACATTCTGATGTAAAGGAAAATTAAACTGTTTTCAATCTAGCTTTATCCCTCAACATATATTTCTGTAACTTATGAAAGAAACAAAACTCAGGAGGGCAGGATGAAGTGCACTGCTGGTGTCTGAATATAAGAGTCCTTTCTAGAGCTTCAACATGGTCCACATACCCTTATTCAGACAGCGAGGCCCTACTGCCTCAAAATGTCCAGCGCCGCCCATGACACTAAGACTCAGAGCTACCTACCAGGGCAACGCCTGCTGCTCCTGCAGGCCACACACCAGACCATCCCTGTCCACACTTTGACCCACAGACCTTTTTCACTGGCCTCAGCACCACATGACTGGCCTCTCCCTTGTGCCCTTTTCCTTTAAACCCTTCTTCCTGTGTTACTCTTCTTCCAGATGCTCTCGGGTCTCAATGTGTCTCTAAAACCATGTGTCAAATTAACCTCTTCTCCTTATAAGCTTATTATGTCAGGTGCTTTGTTTAGGGGCATAAAACTGACTAACACAACCCCTTTGGATCCTCCGTAGCACTTATGTTTGTAAAGTATTATCCTTTTGTGTGGTCATTGTCCTATTCTTCCCATGGGACTCGGGAGAGGGCATAAAGACAGGACCATGTGTGTCTTGTTGACTGCTATAACTCCTCTTCCTAGAATATTATCTGCTCAGTATCGCTTGGGTGGAGGAGCCCTAGAAGTATCTTTTTTTTTATTTTTTGTTTTTTTTTGTAGTTCAGGCTGGTCTGGAACACAGCCTTGAACTCAGCAATCTCCTGCTTCTGCCTCCTGAGTGCTAGGATTACAGGTGTGAGCCACCGTGCCTGGCACTGTGGTAGGTGGTAGTGATTGCTGATGGGGTTGAGTCACCACGCCCGACATTGCTGTATGTGGTTACCAGGGATCGAACCCGGGCCCTTGCACTTGCAAGGCAGGCACCAGAACCACTGAGCTAAATCTCAGGCCCAGAAGTATCTATTTTTAAAAGATCAGCCAGGTGGGTCTAAGAAGCAAAATGTCTGATGTCTCTGCTGTGATTTTAAACCGAGGCTCCAACAGATTCCCTGACTTGACTATAATCAGGCAGAAGAAAGGAGCAAAAGTAGAAGCAGAGAGGTGACTTTGTAACCACCACTCATTCTCCTTCCTCTCCAGGGTCCTAGCTCCCTAAGTCTCCTGGGCCTGCAGGACAGTTCTCCGGACCTGGGCTAGACTTCAGTTGTTGGAATTACTCAGAACTGTAGTAGCTCTGTTTTCTGACTCTAGCTCCTTCTACACCAACACCAAGACGCTGGGCTGATGAAGAGGGTGAGACATTGTGGACTTACTGGAGTGGTGCAAACAGAAAGGGAGGGGACAGACACAACTCGCCTGAGAGCCCCACTGGAGCCGTAGTAGCGCTCATGGCTGTTGGGAGCACACATGTGACTTGGATTGCTGCCGCCACCACACAAAGCACAGAGTTGAGAATCAGGGTTAGATCCGGGAGCACAGCTGGAATTGAAGAACTCATCTGTAGGAAAAGGGAAACAGAGTCAGCAAAGCCTCAGAGCAGTCCCTCAAACTGTCTGAATAATGCAAAGACAAATGAAGTCATCTAGCCACATATTACTAAGAACAAGTAACTATTAAATCTAAAAAATATTTCAGCCAAAACAACTGACTCAAGAGAGATGAAGCTCTTTGAGCTGACAGAAATCCACCTTGTCCTGGAAAAGGGCAAAAGTATTGAGGGAGGGACAGAGATTTTGGTCCATGAGAGTAGAAAACATCAAAGTTGTGGCTGATTTTGAGCTAACTGCGTGTATTCTGGCCTGTGGTGTGCTCCCCTCCCCGATCATTCCTTATTCCCTCCCTCACATCATTGCTAATGTGACTTCAAGTCAGGAAGAATCTAGAAAGCCCAGTGCTGGGCTCCCAGGGAGCACAATAAGGAAATTGGGCACAGGCCCTGCCTTCTTGGAACCTGCTGGTCATGCGGAAGTAGAACAATTATGATTGTCAGAACTCAACTGACCACTGAATTCATTGCCTCAAACAGTGAAGAAATAATATGATTCCATGAGGCCGAAGATAGAATAAATCTCTGCAGATCTGGGGTTCAGGGAGAAGTCTCAAGACTGAAAGGGAGAAGACAGAGCTTCCAGACAGGGCACTGCCTGTCAAAGCCTGTGGTGTGGGGCAGGAGCATGGCACAGAGAGTAATGGAGGCCACTGGGGCTGGACCACGGAGAGAAGCAGCGAGTGAGGCAGGGTCCAGAAAACGTGGGACCTTTTGCATCACTGCAGCTATTATTCTTTCTGTCAAAAGAAATAGAAGGTTCTAGACAATGCTGGGTGAGGATAGTGTGCAGCAGACAGTCAGATATGCACCTTGCAAGCATCAGCCTAGGAGAGGGTCAGATGCGCTCGAGGATGGCTGGTGACTGCAGTGGTCCACGGACAATGAGGGCAGCACAGACTATAACAGAGGAAGGGGCTGGGAGATGGGAGATGAGAGGCAGGAGGAGAAATTAGTATTGCTGATGATGGGTGGAGGGCAACATGCTAGATTTACAGTTGGCCCAGATGGATGAAAATCACCACGGATAGTTTTGGAACACAAGCAAGCCTGGCAAGGAGGAGGCATTTAGTTTGGACCCAATAAACTTAACATGCTTTTAAAATATCCAACTAGATAAATCAAAGGGACATGTCTGGTGTCAATAAGAAATCTTTGTGAGGAACAAGAACTAGGATGGTTATCAATATGTGGTATATAGACTATTAATAATGATTGCAGTGCATATTCATGTAGCACTTACCAAAGGCCCAGCTTTTTCAGCACAGCGCTCCTGGGGGAACCGGAGGCTACACATGTGACTGTGACTGCTTAAGGTTTAGACTGAGATTGGGAAGACAGCTGCTTTATGCAACTGAGCTGTATTTTCACTGAGTTAGTAAAAGGGGATCTTGCAGGGGTGGAGAAAACCAAGGCAGGGTGTTTTCTGAATTTCAAGGCAATTTGAGGAAATGCTGCTGAGAGGTCAGGGAGAAAGATCCGGAGCTCTCCCAGTGCTGCAGGGAATTGGGGGGTCAGTGGAAGATGAGTGGTTCAGATGGTGCTTTCATGACATCTAGCAGTAAAGGGGAGGAGAAGAGGATGCAGGAGCGGAGAAGGTTGGAAAGGGGAGTGTCTAAAGATGGGAGACATTGAGTGCTTGTACACTGAAAGACTTTCTTGGATCTACCAGAGAAAGAAATAATCACCTAAAGCTCTAAAGGCCCTGAAGCTCTCTCTGTGAAGGAAAGGGAGCCACAGCCAGCTGCAGGTGGAGGAGTGGGCTGGGAGAGGGACGCTGAGGACTCAGCTGTCCTGAGGCCACAGCCTCGTCTGCTCCCACAGCTGCAGGATGGGCCATCTACTGAGAAAGCCCGGCGATGGATGCACTCTGAGGTTTTTGGACAATGAGGACATTCCGACAGTTATGGAGTGTGTAGGGTGTGCGGAAGGGGAATAATAGGCCCTCCTGAAGGTTGGGGGTCCCGTGAGGCCAGAAGTAAAGCATTTCCCCTGAGAGAGCTGCTCTCCCGCCTCGTGATGTTCCCCAGCTGTATCCAGCTGCTCAGCTGCACAGAAGAGCAGCTAATTCGGTTCACGCACGGCTGGGATTTGGCATCTGGGTGGGAAGCAGAAGAGCAGAACCTTTTGAGGTTTTGACAAGAGTATCTGAAATGAGTAATCTGGGAATCAGAGAGACAAGGTGAGCATGGAAGACACAGAGTCAAAGGGCAGACATTCAAGCAAGAAGATTCTCAATTAAGCAAGTGGCCAGTTTGACTTAGACATGAAAAATCACTCACACACATTAACAAAAACAAATACACATACGTACGTACACAATACCCCATCCATCCTTTGCTTGTTCCCCAAGTCAGCTATGAGATACAACAATGGGGTTTTTCCTTAAGCTCTGCCCTAGGGATCAAGACATTCCTCTAAGACACAAGTGGATGAAGAGAAAGGAGAGGACTTGCTCAGCCCTCACTGTCTGTCAAGCCCTTGATCACTTGACATACAGCATACTTTGCCCTTTATCTGAACTGTATTTCTCCCCCACCCAAGGCACAGGGCCAGGGAAGGGGTTAGCACAACTCCTCCAGAACATACTCACCAAATTTACAGGACCTGGTTTGGTTGTATATTAAGCCCATGGGGATGTTCCAGCCTGCAGAGGTGCCGACTGCAGTGTGGCAGGACTTCTTGCCCCGCAGAGAGCTCCAGGTGACATCGGCATCTGATTTCTTAACCACAGCCACAACATAGTAACCTTGCAGAGGAGATGACAAGATGCAATGTTTTCTCTTTTTAGGGAAAACAAAATAGAGATCTGAGTAGCCCTCTCTCAACTAAGCCATTTCACAAATATGAATGTCGTGGATGATATGAACTGGGTATTCTCCACTTCCGCCTCGTTTCTGTTGGCTGGGCTTGTGGAAACTACACTTTCAGAATTTTCCTGCAGCTACATTCTTAGTATAAATCAAGACTAAAATAGAGAAGGTAGAAGCGATGCAGGGACCCTCTGTCTCCCCCTTTAGCTCTTTCTGCTAGGAAATGAAGTCCAGAAGTGTGAGGCTTTTCTATGCGGCTTTGTAGTGTCCCCTCTCCACCATCCCAGATTAGAAGTGACTGCAGGAGCTGTTGCCTGGCAGCAGTACTGGCTCTGCCTCCTACCCGGGTCGCAGCTGCAGGCAGGGCCTGAATTCACGCTAACGGGGGAGACGTGGAAGAGGCCGCTCTCTCGGAGTCAGTTCCATTGCACTCCCGTGGGAGACGTTCCAGGAACCAAGAGTCTACTGTTCCCATTTAATCTCCCATCTTAATGCTAAAAGGACTACTTCATTATAAACTTTTTTTTTTTTTTAGGTTTTTTGAGACAGGGTCTCGCTTTGTGGTTCAGGCTGGCCCTGAGCTCAGCCTCAAACTCACATCATAGCAATCCTCCTGCCTCTGTCTCCCGAGTGCTGGGATGACAGGCATGAGCCACCACGCCCGGCACTGTGGTATGTGGTACTGGTTGCTGCTGGGGTGAGTCTCCACACCCAGTATGGTATGTGGTTTCCAGGGATCGACCGGGTCCTTGCGCTTGCAAGACAAGCGCCTGAACCACTGAGCTAAATCCCCAGCCCATTATAAACTATTTTTATAATTTTTATTGGTACATGTTTGTGGTACATAATGATTACCTTCATCATGGAAAGTTGGCACATGTACATGACTTTTTGTATTTCTTTTTTTTTTTTTAAACTTTCTCTCTTCCCCTGCATGTATTGGACCCTTTCTTATATAGAGATGGGATATATATATATATATATATATATATATATATATATATATAATATATATATGTATATATGATATATTTGTATACATGTTTATAGTACATGACAGAGTGATAACATTCTCATAGAAAAAGTGCTTTATTTTTAAAGCATTTCTTTATTTCTCACTATGCACCTTGCCTGTCTATTCAACCAAAAGGCATGGCTATCTCAGAGAAGCAAGTTGACTTACTTAGGTTAAAAAAAAAAGAAAAAGAAAAAGAAGAAAAGAACACATTTCTATCATATATATATATATATATATATAATATGAATACATAAGTATACATATTTAGAAATTGATTATAGTATATCCATAAAAAGTTATGTGCATCTGTGTGTCTACGTGTGCCTGGAGTGCCATGGTCCAGCTTCAGTACCTCCAGAGGCCTCTGCCAATGTGCTTAAGCGCTGCTGCTGCAGCTGGCTCCTGACGTCATCTCTGGGAAATGGGGATATACTGTATCTTTCCTCATTCTCTAGCAGAACCCTCTCCCCAACAGCTACCAGTATTAGTCTTGAGCTGAACAAACATGTACTACTGTTCCCCTGCCATATCTACATACATGTACCCACAAATATTTACATACACATCCTGCTACTTTAATGAAATACTGTTATGCTTTATTTTCTGCAAGTCGCTTTAGTCCTCAATGGTATGTTGTGAACTCTTTTTTTTTTTTTTTTTAGGGTTTTTGAGACAGGGTCTCGCTTTTGTGGTTCAGGCTGGCCCTGAGCTCAGCCTTAAACTCACATCACAATCCTCCTGCCTCTGCCTCCCGAGTGCTGGGATTACAGGCGTGAGCCACCACGCCCGGCACTGCGGTATGTGGTACTGGTTGCTGCTAGGTGTGGGTCTCCACACCCAGTATTGTTATGTGATTATCGGGGAATCGAACCCGGGCCCTTGAGCTTGCAAGACAGGCACCAGAACCACTGAGCTAACTCCCCGGCCCATGTTGTGAACTCTTAAACTGAATAGAAATAGGTACAGACATTTCATTCTGTTGCTGGTTGGATCTAAATTATGTCACACTAAATGGATGTATCACACACTATATTTACATTGTAACCCATCTGCCCTATTACAAGCCACTTATTTATATAACTCTTTGTATATGTAAGACTACGCTTAAGTATTTCTGTTGAATTGAAATTCAAAAATTCTAATTTTTTTATATTAAGTCTTTCTAGGGTTACAAAAATATATTTTTTTGTACTTCAGACTGGCACTGAACTTACTATAGCCCATGTCAGCCTCAAACTCACAACAATCCTCTTGCCTCTGCCTCCTGAGTGCTGGGATTATAGGCGTGAGTCACCATGCCTGGCATTGTGGTATGTGGTACTGGGGATTGATCTTCGGACCTTGTATTTGCCAGGCAGATGCTGGAACCACTGAGCTAAATTCCCAGCCCAAAAATACTGTTTTTTTGATAGTAACAATTTAATTTCTTCCTTTCCTAGATATTAAAAAATTCTTTTTCTTATCTTAATGGATTAATTTTGAAAATAATATGAATCATCTTTGTTGAAAGATGGGGCACTCTTGCATCATTCTTGACTCCAATGGGAACATGATTGCTGTTTTAGGCATTCCTATCCAAATATGACAAGACCGAACAGTGCTTGTGGAGTAAGGCCTGAAGTTCGGACCGGAACCAGTGAGGTCAGATGCCTCAATCTTCAGGACAGAGAGCCATGTGGCTGCACCACCACGCCCAAAAGCACACATTGTTCCTCCACGTGTTATCAATGCAATCCTACACACTCCAGTGTGAAAATCGGGAGACACAGGGCAGGCTGGGAATCAATGTGGTAGCTAAGATCTGCTTTGCTAGGTTCTTTTTAATGACTTCAGCCACCTAGCATTTAAAACCCTAAACCTCTCCTCAATAGAGTAGTGAGGGTGAAACCCACCCCAGAGGGTACCTGAGGGGGATCTGACCGGCTGACAGGAGATTCTGCTAGGGAAGGGCAGGGCAGGGTACACTGGCAGGTCTCTGCAGTGCTGCTGGTGGCAGAAGCAATATGGACCAGATGCCCCAAGGCCACAGCCAGCCCTTGCCTACCTGACTAGGCTCTATCATGAGTCCAGGAGCTAAATAATATTGCAGGGCCTCTCTTCAGATGTCCCTCTGGTACTGTTTTGTTTTGAGTATTGGGAATAGAACCCAGGCTCTTTACACTGAACTATGTCCTCAACTCTTTTCTTTTTTTTTTTTAATTTTGAGAAAGTCTCACTAAGTCACTAATTTTCCCAGGCTGGGCTTGAACCGGCAGTCCTCCTGCCTCAGCTTCCCAGAGTGCTGGCATTCCAGGTCTGCCAGCAGAGCTCACTTGGCATCAATTACTGTCCTCTCTCTTTGAATGTATGTACATGAGGGCACGAGAGAGAACGTGATGGTTGCCCACAGAGGCCCCTCTTTCTCCACTCAGAGAGGAAGGTCTCCATCAGAGGAAGCTGTCCTGTCAGTGTCTGAACCGCCCTCAAAGCCTCCCTGGTGATCAGGATTTTCAAATTTCAGCAGTTTCCTCCTGAGGCAAGCAGCTTGTACCTGCCTGTCAACGACTATATTAGAATACATGGTGATGCAGAGCCACTTGGGATGAGGGAGGGAGACACAATTCAGGAATGTCTCAGCCATAAAAGCAGAAAAGAGAGCAACAGGGTCATGGTGCAGCTGGTGACCAAGGAACAACAGGACTCCAGGACATCTGTGGAACATGCACAAGGCAGGGGTGACCCAGAGCTTAGCAGAGACCGAGTCCACACGATGCTGCCATGCCGTGGGCTCTGACCCCCTTGGCTCCCCAGGTCTCCTGGCTCGGGTGAAACAGTAAACCCAAGTGAGCCCCTGGTTTCCACCTCAGGATCCTTATCTCGGTGGTTTTCAAATCCTTAAAGCACAGACTGCTAGTGCCATCCAGTTTCTGGCCCAGCAGGTCTAAGGTCACGCCCAAGAACTTCCTTTTCCAAAAAATCCCCAGAGGAGGTGATGCCACTGGCCCAGAGACCACTGCTGTACCTGTTTTCCAGGATGAGGTATTGTGGGGCTACAGGCCCTTTCTGCCTGTCTGTACCGCAAAACAGAACTTTTCCCTGGAAATGGTCTCCTCTGCCAAAGACCAAGGCGACTCCCAGTTCCAGCTGGTCACCAGCCAAAGGGTGGGTTTCATTTGCTGCCTACTCCTCCTCCTCCTCCTCTGCCTCCACTCTCCAGCCCTTTACTCAGCCCCAGAAGTGCCAGGTGCGGCTCCTGCCTGGTGCTGGCCTTCATGCAGAGATGTCATGCTGCCCGAGCAGGAGCAGTGGGTGGACTCTGAAAGGCTCAGGGTTTCCAGTCCTTCTGCCTCTGGTCAGGCCCAGATGCAGCCATCTCTGGGCTGTGTGGCTGTGTCCCTGAGCCTTGCTCTCCCCATCTATGTGACATGGGACAACAGTGCCTACACTGCAGGGTTGCTGGGATAGTAAATAGGCACAGAGCAAACAGGAGTCCTTGTGCACTGTGCAGAACCCTACAGACAGTGCAGCTTAGGGCAGATTTGCACATCAACAGTGAAGTGTGGCTTCTCTCCTCACCACACTTCTCTTTAAGGCTTTCTTTACTCTCTTCCCAATAAAGGTGCCCATATTACTGATTCTTACTCACCTTCCAAGGGTGAATTCACACACTTAGACCCAAGCCACTCACTGCTACCTTTAATCTCTAAAAAGAAAGACAGATGTAAGATTCATAGCTTTAAACTCATATTTTTCCATCCAACGTCATGAGCTCCTCCATGTTAACTTTCAGAAATAAAATGAGAAGCACTATCCATCTCATTAGTTATCTACTAGCCAAGGTTCTGTAGACCACTATAACTTCTTCTTCACCTGCTCTTTGCCATTTGAGTGTTAGGTTTTGTTCCAATATGTCAATACTAAGGCAGATGCAAAAGAAAGAAAATAAGATACCCACCGAAGGGGAGGAAAGGCGGAGACTGGGACAAAGATCCCTTTGCTTTAGCTGTGTTTGTCCTCTGGCATCTGTCCTGAGTGACGAGTGATGGGCAAGTCTTATGTGGGCTCCACACCACGCCCTCCCTCACTCTCGGCCTCATTTCCAGCACTTTCTACCTAACTCTGGCATCTGTGTCTGAACCTGTTCTGACTCTGGGAAGAACAATCTTACCTACTAGTTCCTTGTACCCCCAAATGGTTACTATGAACCTATCACAGAGCTAGCTATATTATTTCCTTGTTTCTATCCCATCTTGTCCAAGGTGCAAGGAGATGAAAAGACTCTGCTTACCATAGTTCTCTCCCAGGACGGGCACCAGGCCACACTGGCCGGCTACGGAGACAAATCCTCCATCCAAGCTCATGGCATCTGCTTCTCCTTTCTGAAGTAAAAACACAAATTCAAGCTCGCTCTCTGTCCGTCTGTCCATCTGTCCGTCTGTCTGTCTGTCTCTCTGTCTCTCTTCTTTTCACTTCTGTTTTTCTAGAAACTCCACCCATTCCACTATGGGCAACTCTAATTTGGCCCTCCAATTGTTCAGATACACCTTTGTTCTATCTCTTTAAAAACCCTCTGTTCAGGAGGAGGAGATGTCAAACAAATAAATAAAGAATTATTTTCTTCTGTAACACTATTAAGAGATAGTAAACACAGGACCTGCAACTTTCAAATTCTTTGAGACGTAAGCAGATTTATCCAGCACAATGGCAAGTGGTCCAAAGTTCCTTGTGTGCAGGTTTTCTTTTACCTGCTCAGTCAACTCTTTCTCAATCGTGTACTACTTTCCAAATTCTCCTTCATCATCAACCTTCTCCTGACTCTAAGTCAGTTCTTAACCCTGAATTCAATGCTGCGGACCATGCAACCCCCTCGACCCTCGGCCCCTTCTTCACCTCCACCATCAGCGGCCTCCTCCCACCCCATTCCTCTCCCTCTTCACCCTCCTTTTCTCTGCCCGCTACACACGGGCATGCCCATCAACTCTCTCCTAAACCAGAACTTCAATGGATCTCTGTCCTCCCGGCAAAAGACATTATCCACACACGTTTCTTTCTCCTTGTTTTACTTTTCCCAAATTAGAAATGACTGGGCAGGGCTGGGGATTTAGCTCAGTGGTACTGTGCCTGCCTCACAAGTGCAAGGTCCTCAGTTTGCTCCCTGGTACAAAAAAAGAAGATTGGGCTTCAGCCACCGGCAGGCCCCAGTTCAATCTCTGTCCCTCTCCATGGTCTGATGTCCTTTCTGCCTTCTTATTAGTGTGACTGTGTACTGTTAAAATAACAGAAATATTACAAGAGATCTCTATTGTGATTCTCCTAAAATGTACTATGGTATCCCCTAGGGAAAGGACTGTCTTATGTGTCTCATGTGCCTGTCTGCCTGTTAATCTGTTCATAATCAACTTTGGATGTGCCAGACAAGACTTCTATTGTATCCCCAAAAGCAGCTGCTGGAATCAATTTATTTCAATTTCCTTCATGATGGGTGGCTTCTCCAGGTTTTCTCAGGGTTCCCAACCCCCAGAGATTAGGGAAAATACTATTATTTGTTAATAAACAAGATAATTTTTTTTAAAAAACATGTGAAAGATCACATTGGCCATGGTGTGATTTCCCTACTCATGGCAGCAATAAAGATGGAACTCCAAACTGTAAGCCCATCCCAAGTAAATACAGGAAAAAAAAAAGAAAAACAAGCAAAACAAAATATTAATGTCAAGGGAAACACACCACAAAGGTAAAGATTAAAAGAAAGGTTTTAAACCACTAGGCTGAGTTCAAGTTGGAATCTAAAGCCACATTAGTATTGAGAAGAAGTCAAACTACAAGGCCAAATGTCAGGTGAAAAGTAGCCTACACCAGATCCTGGCAAATCACAACTTGAGCTGTCTCAGGATCCAAAGACAAAACAGCCTCCCTGACCACCCAGTAAAACATAGTGAGGGTCCATTAAAAACATCTTACCTGACTGATAAATTTACTTTAAATTCTGTGGTTTAAATTAATATTTTTGTTTAATGGACTTGCCTAAAATATTTTTATAAACAGCTTCGGGATGATTTGTGAACTACAATTGACTTGCTTTTCTGTTGATTTCTGTGCACACTAAGATAATTTGTTATTAAAGGTCATATGAAGTCTTAAATAGTTATGTCTTCAGTAAAAGTTAACATTTTTGTTCTTTCTGCGTTCTGTTGGTACTAAGATAATTTACTGTTCAAGGTTACTTACAAGTCTGTTGTTCAGTCAGCTCTAGTGAAACTGTAACATTTGTAAGTTAACGTGAAGATTAAAAACTAGCCAAAGGCCTCTATCTCTTCCCATAAACCCTATCCACTTCACTCAATACGTTCATCACCTATTGTTACACAGCCCTTCTCTGGCTCAGTGCAGACTCTCTTCATTTACTTTGCTTCCTAAGGACAAAGAGATACTGGCTCTCTCCAGAGATGGCCCAGTTCTCTAAGACTGTGCTCAGCTACCTTGGACTTCACATCACTCTACTCAGGAGGGAATCACACAAGACCACAGAACCCTCACCTCTCAGATCCCCTTCCCTCAATCAAAATCTGGTCTCCTTTCCTTTTGAGGGGCTCACTGATTACTTTTGGCCATAGATCTTAAACTTTGGTCTTACAGCTAAATCTCCCTTCTAGGAGAAACCCCACACACTCCTTTTTCTCTCCCTCTTCTGTCTTCTCCTTTCAATCAACTCAAACTGGCTCTCACTTCCATGCCAACACTTAATCTCTCCAACCCCAATAATCCTCTCCACCTACATATAAATGCTAAAAAGGGCTTTGCTTTTGGGCTCCTAGCTTAATTTCTTGGCAAAAAACAAACAAACAAACAAACAAACAAAAAACAAAACAACCTACAGCTTACTTCTCAAAACAGTTAAATCAGATGGTCCTGGGTAGTCAAGCTGTCTACACATTTTAGTGGCAGGAACCCTCCTAATTACAAAAAGTCCAATATTGTTTTATTACAACTTCTTATGGTTTACACCTCTCATTCCTTACAACCTGCACTCACTAGCTGCAATCATGCTATAAACTCCAAAATGTGGGTAGATCTCCTATCCATTGTCTTCCTACATATCCTGGCCATCCCCAACTCACCCCACCTCCTCAGGCCATTCAGACTAATTTATGAGCAGCCCTTTGTTTTTGCCAACACTTTTCCAATGCATCCTCTCTCAGAGACTATCTGAGACATACTTTACTAATTTATCTAAATTCACTACAACTTTGCACCCAATTATCGGTCCCACAACTCTTGATACTTCCTTCTTATTTCAAGACTCCCTTTACATTGACCATGAGCCAATACTTAGCAATTCCTTCAGGGAAAACACTTCTCAGTGAAACCAAGCCATCCCTATCAAGAACCCCAAGACTATCAATATCATCAGGTCAGTGACAGCAACTCACCTTGAGACAAATGAAAAGTCCACTCAACCTCTCCTTCTCTCTGGACCACCAACAATCTCAATCTCTTCCCTACTCCTAATTACTCATAAACCTTCCAAGGTCTTCTCATGAGATTTCAATAACATCTCACCCTCCAACAACTCTGTATCAGTTCAATGTATAACAAGGGCCTCCTTAACAGGTTCTATCTTAACTTGGAAAGATTAGCCAAGTCCTCTAATTCCTGGAAACCCTGAGTGTTCTGTTTGTAACTCCTACAATTGACAATTTTAGGAGATTATGTAACTAGCAAGATCTTCCTCTTAAAAGGTGGTGCCAGGAGGTTTACAAAAACTGGGGTCTTCTCAAGTTAAGAAAGACTGTGGGTCTTGGGATTTAGCTGAGTGATACCACACCAGTCTTGCAAGCACAAAAGTCCTAAGTTTGATCTTCTGTACCAAAGGAAAAAAAAAGACTGTCATATAGTCTCCTAAATTTATCAGCTTTTAAGTCTTTCATTTATGAATTTATCTTTTTTAATCCCCCAAAAAGCAATTGTTCAGAAAGAAATGGAAAGTTAACAACACCACAACTTCATGACTCAGAAATCACATAATGATCTCTGAATGATGAAAGTATGAGCTGTTTTACTTATTTTTCATTTATCACCATATAATGTTTTATGGGTCAGAAAGAAAATTAAGGAATGAAAATGTTGCTCTGTATTCCCAGTCCACAGTGGCTCTGACCACACGTTGAATGTACCCCACTTCCCAAGACTTCTGGGAAAAACACACCACAAGTTCCTAGACCTCCCAGCCGAGCCCCAGAGAGTCTAGGTCATTGGCAGGCTCTGAATTTCTGCTGTTTCTGAGCTGAAAGGGTGCAAGGGGAGAGCAGGGTGGGTGTTTAGAGGATGAGAGCCAACACACAAGTACTAGCACAGAGGCTAAGGAAGAGTCACCAGAGGGAGACTCTCACTCCACACTAGAGAGTCCCTGCGGGTCTGGGGCCCTGAGCTCAGGTGTAGAAGTTGGGGCCTCCTACCATAATGGCAGCGATGCAGTCCTCAGGGGTCTCCTCTGTGGTACACACCAAGGCGCCTCCACTCAGCGCACTCCACTCATCACATTTGGCCCGCTCATCATAGCCCACTGCACACCACTGCACCCTCTGGGAGTCTTTGGCACCTGGAGTGGACAGAGCAGAGATTCAAGGAAGCACAAATGGCTCCAATGCTTCCCAAAACAGTTCTCACTGGAAGCAGCAGAGCTGTCTGTCTCGTTCCTGCTCGCTGTGCTCCCAGAGGATAGCGAAGCAGAGCCCTGCCCTGCAGACCTCACCCAGGCATTCTCTCCCATGGAGACCTCTCCGAGCTCCAGCCCAAACCGGATCCTGCTGGGGTTTCCCTTCCTGGACAGGGCTCCCCACACAGGGAGCAGGTCCCGGTGGGGAGTCCTGCTCCTTGTTCCCTCACACAGTGGCTTCGCGCATCACATCTAGCACTTGGGTTGTCCTTTTCTAGATGCTCAACAACTACAGATTAACAATATGGAGGCAGAACTAGAGAGGAAGGGGATCCAACAAAAGCAAGAAGCCAGACTAAAAAGCTCTACAATTCTATTCTAGTTCTGCATTTGACAGTAGAAATGGCTGTGTTCCCTCTTCCATTTGAATAGACTGTTTCCTCTGTTCCATAAGCTGTAGCTGAGCAGGCTGGCCTGGTTAGTGAAAAGAAGCCAGAACCATCACTAGTTCAAGTTGTCTACACCATGAAGGTCTTCAGTGCCTTTTGGTAGGGGCTGGAGAGCTCAGCAAGAGTGCTTGCCTAGCACATACAAGGCCCAGGAGGGAAGAGGAAGGGAAGAAAGAAGGGGGTAGGGAAAAAAGAATGGAAGGAGGTAGGGAGAGGTGGGAGGAAAACAAATATTTTGTAACCAAATAACTCAGGCTCAGTAGAAACTCTCCTCATAATCCAGTTCACTTGGTAGCTGCTGTGGACTCTGAGGGCCAGTAGAGTTGGGTGAGGTTCTCGGGCATGGGGAGAGCCTTGCCAATATCTCCTGCCCTATCACCACTCCCCAGGCTGCCCAATGGACCTTACATACCTCCCTTCACATGCTGAATGGTGGAAAAATACTCATATCCAAGGTACAGCTTGGCGTCCATCTTGGGGGGAACCCTTAAAAATCCATGGGCGGCATCGGAGAACAGCAGGTCTTTCCCATGGGGGGAGCTGAAAAGCTGAAATTCTGATGACTTGTCTTTTCCAAAGTATTTCTATTCAGAGAGTAAAAGAAAAATTGAGGGAGAGAGGCTGGCATCAAGGTAAAAGAAAGGAGAACCTGAGGTCAGGTAAGGAAAGAGAAAGGGAGAGAACCCAGGTACCTCTCTTATCTGTAGTCACACCTGCCATGGTTTAGTTACCTGCAGTGTACCACACTCAAAAATACCTAATGGAAAGCTCCAGAAATAAACAGTGAGTCTTAATAACTTTTATTACAGTGTATTGTCACAAATTGTTATTAATCTCTTACTCTGACTTATCTATAAATTAAATTTTATCATAGATTTTAAAATACAGGAAGAATCATACAGATGATCCCCAACTTTGAGAGTCTGGCATATGATTTTTGACACTCTAATGGATCTATAGGAACAGAACTCATTGCAGGTTGGAGTACAACTGTGTAGAATTTGGTTCTGCACATGCTTCCAGATATCTATAGGGGTCTTATGGTGTCTCGCACAGACAGGGAGCCCACGATAAGGGCCTGAGCATGAAGACCAGGGCCAGGGAGTCCTCTGTCTACCAGTGGCACCCTCAGCTCTTCAGGGAGAGCCTAAGAGCCTAATGCTAAGAGCCTACTTGTGGGTTTCAGGGAAACTGCCGGGGGCTGCTTCCTAGATCTGATGAAGGGTGGGGTGGCCGAGGGTCAGGCAGCCCCCTCTCCAAGGAGGGGTGCTTCTCTGTGCTCCTGTGGGGCTGCAGAGGCTGCCTCACTCTTTGCTGACTGCCCCAGTGACTGAGTGGTCTTCATCCTGAAGTGTCTGGTGATCCAGTCCCATGCCCTCCCACAGGCCTGGCATTGAATGAGGATGTGTGAGACATTGAGAGGTCCCTACCCCTCTCTGGCCTGAAGAAGCAAAAGATCTTTGCTTATAATGCCAGCTACCTTGTCCAAAGGCATTCTTGGCTGTAGCTGATGGTAGTACCAAGTATATTTTTCAAGTGACTGATTTTCATTCTTGCAGGGGAAGCTGTGTGTGAAATATCACCCGCTGTCCTCCCAGGTAACTCACACACACTTCCTCCCAGAGCACACAGCTTACTCCCCAGGGCTCAGGATCCTGGCCAGATTCATTTCACGTCAGCGGCTCTGCCTTCTCCAAGTTCCCACAACCCAGACTGGGCAGCTCTGTCTGCTACCCTTTGTGTTTCCCACGCTCCCCTTGAATGATTCAAGGGCAAGTCTTTGTCTAGTTTATTTCTGAGTTCCTAACACTGAACAGAGCATGTTGACAGAGACGGGCAGGGTGGTGAACAGGAGCTGGCTGGAAGAAGTGACCATTGGTGCAGGACAGACCTGCCTGCCTGTGGTGTTGGGAAATCAGGAGGGAGGGATCACATGCCAGTGGTGCAACGAGAACTACTTCAGGGAGGAGGGGACTCTGCACTGCAGCCTAGGACCTATTTAGAACTGAAAATATTAAATGAAGCAAGAGCAGCTCGTGCAGAGTCTTTGGCCTCCGGCTCAGTGACAATAGTCAAGGGCTTTCTAGCCAGCCCCTGTGATCCGCAGTAAGCACAGACTGAATGTCTTGTCAGGGAAATGGGTCATGCACTACAAGGCTCTCTGTTCTAGATGAACAAGGACTTCTTTGAGGCAAGAAAGCAAAGCAGAACACCCCTAAATCCAGGCAGGAGAGGAGGAGGGGATACCTGGGCCTGGCTGAGGAGCTCCCAGATCAAGTCCTCCTTGCCGTCCCCATTCCGAGCCACAACAGCATGAGAAGGGACCTTGGCCAGATGGCACTGCGCGTACTCATCCACTGGCTTCCGGGTGTTGTCTGGACAAAGCAGCTCATACTGGTCTCTGTCGGCCTTCTCAGGCAAGACCTCTGGGAAGGGAAAGCCCAGATGAGCCAGCTGCACACAGGCCAAGAGCTACAGTGCGCCCTCCCCACTGACCCACAAAATGTGGATCTGGGAGGTGAATGAGACAAAATCTATTTCAAACACATTTTATACAGATGAGGAACTGGTGGTCTTGGCACTGGAATGATGGGTTCACAATCTTACTGGAGGTAGGAACAGGGCTGGGAGGCATGTCCTAATCCTCAGTACCTCAGAATGGGACTTGCTTGGAAATAAGACTCCTTGCCGGTGCAATTAACCAAATGAAGTCCTAATGGAATGGAATGGAGCCTTAACCCAATATGACTAGTGTCCTTACTAAAAGGAAAATGTGGACAGAGACATGTACACAGGGAGAGTGTCCTGTGTGCCTGCAGCAGAGAATAATAGTATGATGTGCCTGAGAGCCGAGGAACACCGACGATAGCCTACCAGCTAGGAGAGAGGCATAGGACAGAGTCCTCTTCCAGGCCTCAGGAGAAATGAGCCTTGCCAACAGCTGGGCCTTGAAAGTGCAGCCCCCAGAACTGCAAGACAATGAATTTCTGTTGCTTAAACCACCCAGTTTGTGCAGGTCTTTGTTCTGGAGGTCCTGGCAAACTGATACAGGTCAACAAGGTTGACAAAATCTCATATTGAAAGACAAATAGTATGACTAGATCCAGGGATAACACAGCACATTATACAGAAAATAATTTAAAGATTTTATATTAAAAGAAATAACTTTGAGTGGTTTAGTAACAATAAAATTAAATGTAAAGAATTGATATGATCTAATGACCTCAGAAAGAAAGAACTTTTCAATACTGAGGGCCCAGCGGTGGCAGCAGCAGACAAGGCTCAGCACCTACCCTCACTGGCACCCCTGGGCCCAGCCTGTATTCCCTGCAGCACTCTCTTTAAAAGGCAAGTAGGATCTTACAGAGAGCAGACAGAGGACTTTTGGCAAAGGTTAATCAGGACATCTTGGGACAACCTGCTATTGCAATAAAGTGCAGACATTTTTAAATTCTTCAAGGTGAGTGCTAAAAGATGCTGCCCACCAGCATAACTGCGGTAAATGGAGCGTCTAGAAGGACATAATGATGATTATTTGGGACAACTTGATTCTGGGAGATGAGACCCAAAGGTGACCCCACTAATTGACATTGTTGATGATAAGACATGCATCAGTGACCAAACTGTGAACAAACCAGGTCAGTATTCGACAACGAGGAAACAGTGAACTGTGACAGGATGAAAAGAGCAAGCAGACACTGAAATCATCTTGTGAGGGAAGGGCACGACGTGGGAGGGAACTAGGGCCGGCATAGCCTGTGAGGTCTAAAAATTCCCTTCAATGCAGCAGGCATTGGTGATAAGAATGAGCTTAGCATGGTGAATGTATACTTGACTTTTAAACATTTTAAATATTTTGAGTGGTACAGATAGATGTTTGATATAAAATCTAGATATAAAACCTAGAATCTGAAAACTCAATTAAAATGCAATTTTGTTTGTTTCTGGTGAACTGTCTAAGATGCTAAAGTGGCATCTTTTTTCAAATATAGAAATAAAGTTGAGAGTTTATCTCAGTAGACCACTTACTTATCTAGCATGCACAAGGCCCTAGTTAAATCATTAGCAACATGCACACACACACACACACACACACATAAAAGCAAAAATATAATAATAAGAAAGATATATTTTTTTGTCTGTGGTAATAATGCCTTGTACAGGTTTAACTCTACACATGCTAACAAGTTATGAAATATCTATATGTTCCTTAAGATATATTTGTTTAAGGCATTTGAAGCAGTTAGGAGACATTTACAATGAAATGTAATGTTTGAATGTGATTAAATTTGAAATTTTAATGACTAAAAATTGAGAACTGGGTTATTAACACTTGATTTTAGAGATATAGCTTAGTGGTACTGCACTCATCCAGCATATTTGAGGTTGGGTTTTTTTTTTTTTTTTACTCAGAATCTTAAAACACTACACAAAACAAATGTTAGTAGTTTAAAAATTCAGAAAACTTGTTCACCGGGTTCATGAAAAGGTCCCTTCAGGGGACCAAGCAGACAATGGAGAGAGAGGCACAGGTCCCTAATGCAAGTCCCCGATCTGATAGGAGGATATGAACTGGAGCAACAAACTGGGCACTAAATAAAGTACAAACAACAGGAACACACAGACTCTCTCCCCTGGCCTTAATCTTCTCACCATCACTCACCGCTAGACGTGAGCAAGCTTTGGGCCAAATGCCAGTCCCTCTGGCAAGATGAGGCCCACCCCAGTCTGCAGCCAGCACTTACCAAACACCGTCAGGTGCCGCACAAAGCTCACATCTCCCACGCCATCCTCCAGGCACCTGAGGGACAAGACAGTATGGTTAATCCCTCACCTTGGGCACAAGGCTCACCCGTCTCTCACAAAGACCCACTCTGGTTCCGCCTGACCGCTGGCTCCTGGGGCTTTGCTCACAGTTTCCCGGGCATCAGTTCCTCACAGAGGCTACACTTCTCTGCAGGGCCTCTGATCCTCACAGCCAGTGAGGGTCTGAAGCCCACAGGCACCCTGGAGAATGACAGCCTCAGCACCCCTGTGGAGGGGTGGTGGGGAAAGCCCTTACCTTTCTCTTAGAAAGCAGTCAAAAGAAATAAGGCTTTCTATTTTCTTTTTACTAAAGCCATCAAGATAGGGGCATCAGTTAGCACTGGATTCCAGTCAGTTCTCTCTAATTTTGAGAAGCAGTCATTCGTCTTACAGAAAATAGAGTATGAAGATGCACTTGCAGGACTGAGGCAGCCACAGATCCCTGACACAGGGAACCTCAGCAGGATGAGCACTGGGAGGCCCTTGCCTTTGGCTCTGCCAAGAGCCCAGGCCTGTGTCTGCAGCTCCCAGCAAGCTCAGAGACCAGTCTTGGTCCTAGAGGGTAGCACAGGACACACTAAACTCTTGGGAGACTAAGGAGATCCCACACAGTGATGTTAGGAGTGAGCCTAGACCCTCCCCAGGGGGGGACTCAGGCCTATCACACCATTGTTCTAGGTGTCTGGGCCAAGCTCTGTCCACTCTCTGTGTTTCTGTCCCGCCCCCCCCCACCCGCCCCAGTGCAGAGTGAGGAAGACCAGGAGGATCTCACTCACTTGAAGGCACCCGAATAGCCAAAGTATGGTTCATGCGAGGAGCAGGCACACTTGTCAGGTCCTTTTCCTGCACACAGTTGACACAGGCTGGGGAACTTCTTCGGGTTTGCACAGGGGACACAGCTGCTAGAGAAGAAGTGGGCCGCTCCTGTTCAACACAAACATATGGACCACAAGGAATGAGCCTGCTGAGGCCTCAGAGTTATGTGTACCTTGAGAGAGTGGGGCCCTGACAACTCCTGGGTCTTCTGACTTCCCAGGGTTGTCCTGAGAGACAAGAATGCACCGGCCAGCCAGGTACAGCCTGCCAGAGTGAGCAACAGCCACAAGACCTGGCCGTTTGGACACCACACTGTCTTCTACATGCTCAGGGTTAAGCCTATGAAAATATTTTCAGCTTGTCTATTGCAAGCGTGACCATGGCTGGCCCACACTGAACTAAACTGTGGCCCAATTCCACTCACTTCTACTAACTCACCAACTTGGAGCCTCCAAACTGGGCAAGAATACTCACAGGTCAACCAACCTTCATAAGCCTTTCCTTATAGGACATGGGCTCACCCCACCTCCCATCCTGCAACTAGGAGCTGTGGTAGCTTCTGGAACAGAGTTGGGATAGCTTGCTGGTAAATGGGCAGAAGCTATAATGGACAACCACCCAGACAAATGTCCAGGAGTCCCTGTCACTGAGGCAAGCTAACCTTTCCAAGAAAGGGAACGATAGGGCCTGAGATGTGGTCCAACCTGCAGCACTGCCTCAGACCCCTGCAGCCGCTTGTTTTGCTGTGGCCAAAACACAAATACTGCAGAGAGTGCATAGCTCAAAAAGATGCACTTTTGCAGTGAGCAGGATTTGCCAACATCTTCAAGGGCTGAAAAACGGCTCACAATGGCCATCATAACTGAGCAAGAAGTTGGCCATCCCTCCCTTGCCTGAATCCCTACTCTCACTGAGACACAGAGGCCTGAGTGCAGGCAGTGTGACCGGAAGCTCCAGTGAAAGTTCCTGGAAATCAGAAGGGATGTGCCCTTTCTTGGGCCTCAAACCAAGAAGCTGGGATTTCCAGGAGGGCAGGACTGACAGGAGCTCAGAGAGACCGAAGCACCTTTCTTAAGGGAAGAGAAAGCTCAGCTGCTAGCTTCCATGGGTCGCTAGTGCACACACTTTGTCCCATCTTGTAAAACTTGGAACGTATGCACAAGACAGGGATTGTACGACCCCAGCATGACCCATTTGGATACCTGGAGCAGGTGTCTGAGAATACCCAGCCCAAATGACTTACCTGCCTCAAGAGAACCAGCGGGAAGCAGTAGGCCAATGGGGACAATCCACCCCGCAGACCAGCCCAGGCCCGTGTGGCAGGACTTCTTCCCTGGGAGCTGGTTCAGCTGGAAGTTGGTGCCCTTCTTCACCAGAGCCACAGCATAGTACTGGGTTTGTGGATCTGCAAAGGAGCAGGTAGAAAAAAGAGCCCTGGGAAGATGCTACATCCTCACTACTAACCTTCCAGAGTATACAACACGGAACTTCAGAGGATCCTGGAATTTGTACCCTCCAAAGTAGGCAAGGAGAAAGGAAAGAGAAAATAGCCTTTTCTAGGCAATAAACACATAGAGGGCCCCTGATTCACAATAGCTAGACTTCTAATTTTTAAATTTTGTAACACATGGAAGCAATACACAGTCAGTAGAGACTGTTCCTTGAATTTTGAATCTGATCTTTTTCCAGTCTATTGATATGTGGTACAATTATCTTTCACGATGGGTGGCAGTGGCAGTGATCACATGATCACAGGAGGAAACAAAAGTCCAGTGCGCGCAAGCCAGATATGACCTTTGGTGAATCAGGTGTATTGAATGCATCTTCAGCTTCGAGTCTTCCCAGTCTGCGATGGGTTAATTAAGGCACAGGGCCATCACAAATGTAGCGACAACGGTCCTTATTCTTTTGCTAGTTCCTCTACACCATGGAGATGGGAATCTTGAGGCTCCTGCTATAACAGGCCTGCAGGTATTCTTTCCTTGGCACTGAGGTCACTGCCCCTCTGCTTCTCTATCTACATCTCAGTCACCAAAGTGAAGGCATGAATGGAAAGATGCAGGAGCAAGCTGGGGAATACGCCAGGGTCCTTCCTGCAAACCGGAGGTAGTTTGTGTCCACACACTGACCACATGCATAGAAAAGTACAGGAAAGAGGCAAAGGCCCATTTGTAGACTCCCCAAGAATCTCTCCTCAAAACACACATAGGCGTGTATTGTGCAGCACATGGAGGAGACAGAACAGGGAAGAGGCCGTCAGACCCTGCCCTTCTCCTTCCAGAGAAGGGCTTCTAGGAGTGCAGCTCCACTTATAGTGAGGGACTCTGTATAGCGCCCCTTCCCCAGGCTGAGGGTACCCCCACAGTATTTCCATCCAGGTACATGAAGCTTGCAGTTACCTAGGAAGAGCCATTATCCTAACCCTGCGGGTCAGTACCAGTGATAGCCTCCATCAATCCAAAGCACTCCAGCAACTTTGTTTCCTGCTAGGGGAATACTAGCAGAGTCCCTGCCTCCCCCAAAGGCTGCAGTGTCACACCAGGGAGAACACACCATTTTTTGACCCATAGAATTCTGCCACAACGGGCTTCAGGTTGTAAGGGGCCAAGCTTGCCTCAAACACCAAACCTCCATCAATGGTCACAGCATCTGCTTTGTTTGCCTGCAAGAGAAGAGATTAGACCATAAATAACATCTGTTGTCTCTGAGGAAGACTCCTCTCATTCTCTGCCAGGGATGCTTGTTCCACAATATCTCATGGCTCAGACCTCCATCACCTCCCCTGGTCTATGCCCAAATGTCAGCTTCTCTGTGAGGCTTCCATGACCTCACTCACAAAGCTATCATCTCACATATTCTAGGTTCCAATTTTTCTTCTCAACTCTATCAACCACCTGATATACTTGGTTCATGGTTTGTCTTCCCCATGGAATGCAAGCTCCATGAAACTGAGGACACCTCTGTGTGTTTTATTTCTGGCACCAAGAAGGGCATCTGGCTCTGGGAGGTGTTTAGCAGATGTTGGGAAGTGAGTGGACCACAGAATATTTTTGTCCACAATCGCTCAGGTTATGCATTCTCAGATCTGGAGTCTCATTTCAGGAAACCATCAGCTCAGGGGTTCTTTCTCCCTACAGGAAGCAGCAACTTAACCATCTTCTCTCAGAAATGAGGTTGAATCACTTCCACACCACAATGGAAATAATTCTCTTTCTTTTAAGGAGCATTTTGGGGGTGTTTTTCTTTTATTTTTGATACTAAGAATTGAACTTGGGCCTCATACTTCCTAGACAGGAGCACAACTGCTGAGCTATATCTCTGACCCAGAAACCACTCTGTTTGTTCATTGATTAATTGACTTTTAAAAGAATCTGAGTTTCACTAAACTTAATGCAGTCACCCTCAGTATCTGGGGAGAGAGGGCCCAGTACTCCGATGATAAACTAATCTGCACATGCTCAAGTCCCTTGCTGTATTTGCATACATCCTCCAATATACTTTAAATCTTGTCTAAACTACTTACATAACTCATAAGATATAAGTGCTATATAAGTAGTTATACTGTACTTTTTAGGAAATATGTAGTGACAAGAGTAAAGTTTATATGTGTTCATAGCAGATGCAAGTTTTTACATCTGCAGCTGCTTCAATCTGCAAATGCAGAA
>PVIR01016755.1:0-36086 GCA_004026965.1 Petromus typicus | reverse complement strand
CAGCACTCAGGAGGCAGAGGCAGGAAGATTGCCAGGAGTTTCAGGTTAGCCTGGGATACATAGTGAGTTCAGGTCCACCCTGAACTACAAAGCAAGACCCTGTCTCAAAAAACTGAAATCTAAACCAAAGACTAGAAAATATAAAATAAAGCTTCTATTGTTACATTATGTATATAAGGTATTTTGTGCCTACACTATCAACCTAATGAAAATAGTAATAGGTGTCTGTGAAAAATAAAACGCCAATCACATCATCCTTTGTTTGGGAGGGTGTACAAATGAGTTTTCTTTGGGACTGCTGTTCACATTTTCTTCTTGTAATTGTGTTTCAGTCTGACTGCAGTAACTCTGCATAGAAAAATTACTTTCCAGGGAAAAGATCATGGTAACCAATAAAACTGTGGAAAAGTCGAAGTCTCCAATACAGCTTACACATTTATCACCTGCTTTCCTCTTCTGTGTGTCTTGCAGCTGTCAACATTCCTTTGAGAGTCATTCTGAGCAGCTGGAGGCAACACAGGGGTCTGCAGCCCGAGGGGGTCCCAGGGGACGGTCATGGCCCCTCCTCACCAGATTCAAGATACACTGCAACTTCAAGCCACTGGAGTGAAGACTATTCCTCACTACAGTTTATTCATGTGTGTTATCAATATCGAAGTGTTACATGACATCAATATACCCAACTTGTCTCTGAATATAAAACAAGAGAGTCCTTACATCTTGATGTGCTTATCCATGAAGAAAAAGACAATTCTAAGAGTCTGTATATGGATTTAAAACATGAAAGAATTATTACTCAGGGAAAAATTAAGTTACCATGAAACATATTTCCATATGTGAAAATGGGTAGAAAACTAATCAAATGTGAATTGTCTACTTTTTTCCTGTGTAGTGTTAGTATTCTCACTATTTCCATTGAATATTGTCACAAGATGTTCTGTGCCCAGGAATTTTACATAGTCTATCTGTTAGGTTCATCTTTTGGCCTTTTCACAGGACTACAGCTGTATCTAATATTTTCTGTAGTCAATCCTAAGCATCATATGAGTTCCTCCCCTTTCAAAAATGTAACAGCCTTAGTTTTAATCATCTGGAGTCTCAACCACTTTTTCTCTTTCAACTGTTTCTGTGAAACTGTGATTCAGTAAATATAGTGATATACTGAATAAATTCTAGGGGAAAATTGATTATGGCTATTTTCCACAGTCTGTCACACCAGAAAAACTATGAGCACACTGATAAACTAATACGTTACTCATTCATAGTGTAAAAATTCTGATACAAAGTTCTTGAAGTTTCTTTCAAAAGTTCTTGAAGTTTCTTAAGTGAAATTGTGTCCTTTGTATCACTGTGAGATTTTTATTAACTGGAGAAGTGTTCAAAGTTTAGTGACACTGAATTATATAAAATCCAGAAGAGTCAAGAGATGCTGAAAAGACAGGACTTGTAACAATGACTTTCATTTGTGAGTGACACCATGACATGTTATTCTCCAGCCCCTGGACCTGTGGAAAGGGGAAAAACACCTTGAGATGCAGTTGATAGTCCAAACCAGAAAAGATTATAACTCTTGTCAATATTTCAGAGAATTACTTTTACTGGACACTATCTTCTTTATTATATTATATTTAGCATCATCTTAAGCCTACAGTTGCAAGATGCTAGTAAATTCCATATTCTCTAGGTCATGACAAAACTCTAGACATGTCTATATGTTTCTCGAAATACAAATTACTTCTGATGGAAAGCCATTGTCCTACCAGTTATAAAGAGCAGTTGAGTTAGCGAAAGGAAAAAATAAAAACACATAATGGGCACAAATTCCTAGCTGCTTGCAAACTTCAAGAACTTTTCCATTTCTCCTCCTCTATAACCCAAAGCAGAGTAGATAATTCCACTACAGTTTGTCCACTCCATATGCTCAGCAATGAATAATATGTTTAACATGTGAAGTACAAAGGGCTTCTTCTGTTTGATGCTCTGCATTATGCACATAGCCTGATTAAGGAAGGGCTCGATTAATCCTAGGTGATTTTCTTCTGTTAGAAACTTCCATACACTCCATTGCATGGGGTTCTCCACTAAGCCAATCTGGAAAGGTATTGGAGACCTGGGGGTGAGTGGTGGCACAGGCAATTCAGAGATTTCAACTCCTTTTCTGAGATAAAACAAAGAGGCCATGCACATCTTCTCCTTACAAGGAGAAGACTAGGATCTTCCAGTCTTGAGGGAGACAGAGATGAACAGGGATTCCTTTAACCTCTTGGCATAAAGATAGCACACAGAAGCAGCAACAGTCCCCCCTAAGTCAGGCTTTCAGAGTTTAAAGAATGAACATCTCCATTCACGTTCCTCACCTGAACCTCTATGTGTGGTTGACAGGGATGATTGACAGGGCATCAAGTCATTTCAGGATCTTTCAGCAGCATCCCTATCTCAGAATCCCTCTGATCTTGATCATGTGCATGGCCTAGAGAAGACACTTGTGAACCCTTAATGAGATTTGAGTACAGTGAAGGTGACTGAAGGTCAGGCCATAGGATCCAACATGCATATGATCTTGCCTAGAGCCTGAGAGATTTCATCAAATACCGTCATGTGATTTTTAAAAAACCTGTCTAGGGACAATGGAAGAAGTGGGTACAGAGTGCCGTTTAAAATAAATGGATGGAAGGTGTGACTTCATCAGGTGCATTGTTTCTTTTTCTTTTCTTTCTTTCTTTCTTTTTTTTTTTAGGTTTTTTGAGACAGGGTCTCGCTTTGTGGTTCACGCTGGCCCTGAGCTCAGCCTCAAACTCACATCCCAGCAATCCTCCTGCCTCTGCCTCCCGAGTGCTAGGATTACAGGCGTGAGCCACCACGCCCAGCACTATGGTGTGTGGTACTGTTTGCTGCTGGGTGTGAGTCTCTACGCCCAATATGGTATGTGGTTACTGGGGATCAAACCCTGGTCCTTGCGCTTGCAATACAGGTGCTGGAACCACTGAGCTAAATCCCCAGCCCCTCAGGTGCATTGTTTCTAACTGTACTCATTGTTTACACAGAAAACCCCAAACTCTCCATCAAAATACAGTTAGAACTGACACATTCAGCAAAGTGGCAGGTTACAAAATCACTACAGAAAAACAACGAATTTGCCAAGAAAGAAGTCAGAAAACACCCCCACTCACAATATCTTTTTTAAAAATTTCAGGGCCAGGATTTAGCTTAGTGATTCCAGTACCAGCCTCACAAACACAAAGTCACAAGTTCAATTCCTGGTATTAATAATAATAATAATAATAATAATAATAATAATAATAATAATAATTTCAATTGCTAGGCATTAACTTCACCAAGAAAATGAAAGACCTGTATTATGAAAACTTTAGGAGTCTCAAAAAAAAAAAATAGAGAGAGAAAGATTGAAGAGGACATCAGAAAATGGAAAGACATCCCATGTACCTGGATAGAGAGAACTTATATTATCCAACTGACCATATTATGAAAGATGATATATAGATTTAGTCCAATCTGTATGTATCTGTGGTAGACAAGGGAAGAGGACGCAGCCAGAACCCTTGTGGCAAGCTCCAGTTCCCCATGAGTCCCACAGTAAAAGGATTAACATACAACAAAATTGGAACTTTGAGAAAAAGGCTGATCCCAGGCTCAATCCTTTCTTATTCGGGTAGCAGCAGAAACAAAATATCTGAGCTTGCCACATCTTTATTTGGTACCAATCTTTCACACCCAAAATCCTAGGATGCATAGCAGGACAGATGTGCACAATAATTTCTGTGCAATAATCCTTGTAGTTGAAGATCCTGCAGGGTAAGGCAGATTTCTGTAATAATCCCAGTAGTTGATGTCATCAGCAGTTCCTGACATGTGTTTTAGCAACTTTTCCACTGTAGAGACACAATATTCAGTACCCTCAACTGCACAGAGGGTTTATTTTGGCTCATGGTTTGTAGGTTTTAGTCCACAGTCAGTGGGCTCCAAGACAGACAGGTATGGCAAAGAAGAAATAGTCTGTGTCTGGATAGCAGAGAGCATCAGAAGCAAACCTTGCTTTCCTTTTTTACTGCACTCAGGCAATAAGCCTATTGGTTGCTGGTACCCATACCAACAGATGTTCGTCAGCCTGCCGTAAATCATTTAGCCACACCAAGAACTATGCTGAGCCACTCAGTAGATTAATCCAGTTACCATAAACCCGTAATTCATACTCACACACCCTAGATCAGTGATGATGAACCTGTTAGAGCTTTCGATGGTAACAAACAGCCATAGATGCACCACCACTACCCTATATAAAGCCACTTCTGAAAACTCCCACCCTGAGTGCATGAGGCTTTTGAGGGACATCTAGATAGTAATTCATAATAATAGAATACTATCTGGACATAAATAAAAATAAATTTGAACCACTGTATATAAAAATGGATGTGCTGTAAGACCATAATGCTAAGTGGAATAAATTAGAATCAGAAGATTCAATATTGAATGGTTTCTCTTACATGAGAAGCCCAAAGTATAACTAATTCAGAGCAAACTAAAGGTAATGGGACACAGGTAGACTGACTTTGTGTAGGTGGGAGGGATCCGAGGATGGAAGGATACTGGAGGAAGGGAAAGGAAGGAGGAGTAAAAAGACAAAGATTCTGTATGCATAGGCCCCGGTTCCTCAAGGTAAGTGTATTAAAAATGTATTCAATTTTTAAAGATTTAAGGAATTATAATATCAGTTAAAATAAAAATTGAACTGAAGGATTAGACATAAAGTGACAATCTCCAAGGAAGGAGATTGAAAGACAGAGTTTGAGGAATTTCACAAAGAAAAGAAAACAAACAACAGATTAGGGATAAGTAAGATAATAACATGATTTCCTCAAGCTGAAAAATATGAATTTCCAGATCAAACACATGCAATAAGTAGATGTGAAATTTTGGAAACTGTATATTGGAAGATATAATTTTTCTATTTTTTGTATTTCAAAATATTTTATGAATAATATTGAAAAATTTCAAACATAAAGAAAAAATATGACGTGATAAGAATATGGGAAATGTTTAAATTAAAAATTTAAAAAATCAGACAGGAGATTTAGGTAACTTAGTAGTTCTAGCACCTGCCTCACAAGTGCAAGTTGAGTCTCTGGCATAAATAAATAAATAAATAAATAAATGTAAAAGATCATTAAATTAGAGACACTTTTCCATGAATTCCCCTCAGGCTTCTCCCCCTTCAATTTCAACACACTTATCCATCATTTTTTCTACTTTCTGAAGCTTTTCTGGAAGTTCTCTTTGATAGCTGTAACTGTGACTGAATCAGTTCAAAATACTTACGTCAATTTTTGTCAAATAAAAACATTTCATTGTATTGAATGGTTTCTCTTACATGAGAAGCCCAAAATATAACCACCTTATTGGCATAAGCTACCATCATTCATCTTATTACTTTTCCTCAGACTCAAAATGATCATGCAGTGTAAACATTTTGAATCGATTCACAACACTGAGGTTGTCACAACAGCACGACTGAAAACATAAGAGAGGACTTTCCTTGAAACTGCTTTACACAGTGTCAAGAACGATGACATAGGCCCAGGGATTTAGCTCAGTGGTTCCAGCGTTTGCCTTACAAGTGCAAGTTCCCACATTCAATCCCCGGTAACCACATACAATAATACTGGCGTGGTGGCTCATGCCTGTAATCCCAGCACTCGGGAAGCAGAGGCAGGAAGATGGCTGTGAGTTCCAGGCTCGCCTGAGCTCCATAGTGAGCTTATGGCCAGCCTGAAGTACAAAAGTGAGACCTTGTCTCAAAAAACCCAAAAAACCAAAAAAACAAAAAACAAAACAAAAGAAAAAAGAATGACGGCATAATTGTGTTTGGAATGAAGTGGAGTGTTCTGAAGGAAATTGAGGGCAATGTGTCTTTCACTGTAGTAGCTGTCTGAAAACCTAGACATTCACTGGATGCATTTATCACAATTTATCACAACTCATAAAAAATATAACTTATAAGCAATAAACAATTTAAAGTAATAAGCTTAGATTAACTTTGACCAGACCAGCTACTTTTTCAGATGAATACACTGAAAAAAACGGTGGAGCAAACTGACAAGAGTAAAAAGATCCAGTTAGGTCAATACATAAGAATAAACATGAGAAATAGAAAACATACATTAAATGTAAAATAAAGTGCAAAAGTACATTAAATATAACAAGCATCACATTAAATATGAGTCATTTAGATTCCTGACTTAGAAAAAAGTTACTTTTAGACTTCACTAATAACTAAAATCCAGTTAGGTATTCTATAAGATATAACTAAACAAAGGACAAGATTAAAAAGAAGAGCTACATCAGACAAACATTAAGGACATGAACCTGGTATGGTAATATTCAGAGAATGAATAAATAAAATTCAAGGTTGAAGATGAGGGTGTACTTTAGTTGTAAAGCATTAGCTGAGCCTGTGCAAGGCCCCAAGTTTCATCCGTAACACTGCAAAACAACTAAAACAAAAAGAGACCAAGCTAAAAAAACCCCCCCAAAAAATTCCAAAATTTAAGGCCAGTTTCAGTCAGAGAAGAGATTTTTTAAAAAATAATTATTGATATGGGCTAGGGATTTAGCTCAGTGACATAGCATCTGCCTTGCAAGCAAAACGTTCTGAGTTGGTACTAAAAAAAATATTGATATAAGATTACTTCTTCCAAAAATTAGAAAATATCTAATATTTATTGAGTACTTAATTACCTATCAGACCCGAGTGCTTTCCAAGCAGGCATTATATCTCACAGTCCTTAGTAAAAGCCTATTACAGTTCTGTTGAGAAAAATTCTGCATAATTTTGGGTAAAAAATCATTTCACAATTAATATCATGATAAGGCCTAGCTTTCTTGCCTACAGGCCACCTACAGCATGTGGACACATAACTCTGTTATGACTCTTTGGTCACATCTAAGACCTCATTGGTCTCTGATGCTCCAGAGTAGGATTACACTTGTGATCTAGGGTCCTCATCTACATAATCCCTCATTGTTCTAAGATTATTTCTAGCTACAGCCCCGAGACAATGTGTTACATTTGTTACTCCCAATGTACTGAATAAAGGTGTGGCAGTCCTTCATCTTTGCTGCCTAGAGCCTATTGATCAGGTCCACAGCTCAGTTTCTTTTCTAAGTCTCGTTTCTGTCTACATATTAATTAATTATCCTTATGCTGTGATGGCTTGAAGGAGACTAGGAATTACCTCAGAGGTTCTAGCAATGTCCCTTTCCCATTCCTACACTGACCTTCTTCCACTATTATTATTGTTGTCATTCATCAGTTGGAAAAGCTAGATGAATCACTGGCTTCGTTAAGACCCAGGATTCAACCCTTGTAGTATACAGTTAATATCTTATCTTTGAAATATACGGAGAAAAATCTGTTAGAAATAGTCTTGCGATTTTCTTCTTACACGCTAATGCTTAAACCAGACATAGTGGCGTACACCTATAATCCCAGCACTTGGGAGGCTGAAGCAGGAGGATCATTGTGAGTTTGATGCCAGCCTGGGCTACACAGTGAGTTCAAAGTCAACCAGAATTGTATAGTGAGGCTCTCAGAAAAAACAAAAACAACAACAACAACAAACAAAACCTAGAGGAAAGGAAGAGTATAAAGCTACTATTGATAAAGTGGAATTCCCTTCCAATTATTTGAGCTGAATTATTTATTACATTTGTGGGACATAGTTTATTATAGCAAAAGGAGATAGATGAAATCACTCAAAGAAAGAGGTACATAAGCAGGTCTAGGACAAACTTCCAGTTGTTTTCTAACAGTGGAGCTGAGAAAATCTTAAATGCTCCTAATAGCAATGTCTGTTACTGTGCAGAAAATATTGCCCATCAGCAAAGTCTACCAAATCTTCATTTCCTTGCTCCCACCTCTCTCCATTTTGATCTTCTGCCTCAATGGGCTATGATTTTTTTCTTTTTTTTTTAAACTTGGAAATGAACTCAGGGCCTTGTGCTTGCCAGGTAGTCATGGAACTGCTAAGTTACATTCCCATCTCTACTTTATCTTTTTTTTTTTTTTTTTGAGACAGAGTCTTGCTTTGTAGCCCAGGCTGGCCCTGAGCTCAGCCTCAAACTCATAGCAATCCCCCTGCCTCTGCCTCCTGAGTGCCCTGGGATTGTTGTATGTAGTTACCGGGGCCTTTGAGCTTGCAAGGCAGGAGCCAGAACCACTGAGCTAAATCCCCGGCCCTAATTTATGATTTTAAACATGGTTTTCTGTTCACTTTTTTTTGGTAATGCTGGGGATTGAAATCAGGAACTCTCACATGCTGTTCAAGTGCTACACCACTGAGCTGTATCCCAGGCCAATTGCTTCCCTCCAGCAAATCCCTTTCCCCATTAAGAAGCCCTATACTGCGATTTCCTATTATCTTTTATTTCGTTCTTTCTTTTTTTATTCTGGGTTTCTCATGTTTAAAAAAATAATGTGATATGTAAGCTTGTGTCCGGTTTATTCCATGTGTAAGAGATACAGTCTACCACTTATAATATTTCAGAGGATCTTGATATATTTTTGACTCACAGTATGGCTAAATTGCCGGATTTCTGAGCCTGCCTCATATCTATCCCATGAAGCTCCTTCTGGTACAGTGCCTACACAACCTGCAGAGACAAGCACACACCCACCCATCACACTGAGGACCCAGGGTGCTCAGACCCAGGCTGTGTAACTCCAGCCCGGCCCCCACACAGAGGAGCCCTCTAGAGCCTCTCAGTCGTCCACTGCACAGTAAGTGGCACAGAACCTCTCCTGCGGCCTATTCCACTGTTCCTGTTGCCTGTACTTCAGCCCTCCTTCCAGGACTGGAAGGTATACTGCAAGGTCAGAAGCCTTGGTGACATCAAAAGAAATGGTTCCGACGTCTGCCTTGCAAGTGTAAGGGCCCTAGTTTGATTCCTGGTAACCACATACAACAATACTAGGCGTGGCAACTCACGCCTGTAATCCCTGTACTCAGGAGGCAGAGGCAGGAGGATTGCTGAGTTCGAAACTCGTCTGGGCTACAGCGTGAGCTCAGGGCCAGCCTGACTGAACCACAAAAAATCCTGTCTAAAAAAAGAAAAAACTGCTCTTCACTGCCAGACTTGGTTATGGAGTCATTCCTTGGCTGGAAGACTACAGTACCCAGAACCCTTGGTATAATTCCCCCTTCCGCCCCAATTGCAGTATCAAGAATCCTACAGGAGAACGCAGGACTACAGTGTCGAGAATCCTTGGAATCATTTCCCCCTGAACTACCATACCCAGAATCCTGCAGGAGGCCAGAGGACTACATGCCCAGAGTCCTCAAAGAAGTTTTCCCATGGCCTACAATACCCAATATCCTCTAAGAGTACGAAGAACTACCCACCCACAATCCGCGGGATGATTTCCTCTTTGACTGCTACTTCGAGAGAATGTTGCTCAGGGCACAGGAATACCTACCGAGAGGCCGTGGAGTAATTGTCCCAGAAATATGGTAAAACATTCTAGCGGTCACAGGACTACGGCACCCACAGTTTCCCATGACGTCCTTCTGGACTACCACAGACAGACTCCTCCGACAAGTCGCAGGACTACATACTCAGAATCATCAGTTTTTCAAGGGACTACCTAATAGAAAATCTACCACGGGCAGCAAGACTAGGTAGTCAGAGTACTTTTTCCCTCACTATGGTACCCAGAATCTTTAACATAATTTCTTCCTGAACTACCATACCCAGAATCCTTCGGGGGTGGTGGTGGTTAGGACTAGTATCCAGTTTTTCCATAATTTCCCCATAGACTACTATGACCAAAATTCTTTTGCAAGCATAGGACTACGATACCCAGAATCCATGGAATAATACTCCAGGGACTATCATACCCAGAATTCATTGCGCAGACCTGCCAGCCCCAGAATCTTCGCTGTATTTTTTCCAGCAGGGATATTACACAGAATTATTGGCACGTTCACTGCTGAAACGATAATACGTGGAATCTATAGCATCCTACTCTATTGACTATGGTACTTTGAATTTTGAGCGTTATTTCCCCACGGACTATGTAGCCTGAAGACTGCCATAATCTCAAAAGTTAACAAGATACAAAAAAATCTTCAACTTGGTCACAGACTACAATACCCAGAATCCTATCCACGGTGCCTGAGCCCTGACTAACATACCCAGAATCCTCAGCGTTCTCAATAAGTATAAAATCAAATCCTCACTGGGGCAGCGCCTGGCTCCGATGTCTAGAATCTCCATTTGTTCTTGCTACTGAAGACTACATTACCCAGAATCCTTGCTGTGACTGCCTGGGAAGATAAGCATCTCTAAGACTTCCTTGCAGCGTCTTTAAAGCCTTTGATACCCTGCACCTTTGTATTTCTCCTAGACCTATGATGCCTAGGATTCTCCATGTCCTCTAAATCCCCAAACCACGGCTATGATGCACTAAATTTTCCGCTTGCTCCTTAAGGACTGTGACAGGCTGAGCCCTCTGTATTACTAGACGCCGAAACCCAGAATCTTCGGCCCTGGACCTGAGCCGGACCTTGTCCTTCAGGGTGTGCGGCTCCAGTCTTGTCTCAGATTTGCTAGGGGTCCGAAGTCCAGGGATTGGTTTCTTTATTTTTGGAAGTGTACACCTACGCTGGGAATATATGCCATTTCTGTGATACGGGTAGTTTTCCTAGTGTGTCTTTGGGCTTTGTTTTCACAGTTTTTTCCTATAGAAGACTTAATTTTTAGTTTTAGACATCTAATTTTATTCTTTTTTTTTTTTTTTTTTGAGACAGGATCTCACTCTAATTCAGGCTGGCCTTGCACTCATTATGTAATACAGGCTGTCGTCAAACGAAGGGCCCTCCTCTTGCATCATCAGCCTCCTGAGTGCTGGGCCTTAGGTGTCTAATTTTCAAATTCTGCTTTTTGAGTCATGGTTAAGAGTTTCCTTAGTACTTTATTATTTTTTTTCTAGTGATACTGTGACGGTTTTTAACATTTAGACCTCTCGGTACTTTTTATTCATTTATATTACACCATCACTAATCTAATTTTTCCCTAGTTTTTATCAATTTTCAAATCAATTTGTCTTAAAACACCACCTTAAGACATAGTCTTTATGATTATACTCACTGCTTTGTATACAATGTTATAAAGTATACAATGTACCATAGTTGATTTAATTTTGAACTTGGGTCAATTTCTAAGGTTTATTTTTATTTTACATTAGTTAATCTAACTGACTACTGCCAACACTATCATCATCTTTTAATTCTGGGAGGTTTATAATTTTGTAATATCTTTCAGAGGTAGCCAGGGCATGTTAACATTCTATTGAGTATTTCACTAGTTACATCTGCTGTTCTAATATTTTTATATAAATAAACTGCTATGGTTTTAATTTTCACATCAAAACTCATACTGAAATTTAACTCCCTTTGTGAAATATTAAATAGGTAATAATATCAGGGGAGACTATAGGAAGTGACTAGGTCATGAATGAATTGCAGTCTTATCTTTATATATGAAAGACATTCTCTTTTTTATTTTGTTGAATTTTGTGTGTGAAGAGTGAATAGGAATGCATCCTTAGAGAAAGATTTCAGTTAATTCTACCATTCAATCTCTGAGAACAATATTTAAGAAAATGATCATGCGGATGACCCCATATGCTTGAGTCTTCATAGAACTGACAGGATTCTATAAAATTAGTTATTTGGGTACCTGCTGGAATGGAACCACGCACTGTACATTTCCAAATTCAAGGTCACAGAGGTGTGTGCACAGGTGAGCTCCCCTGGGCCAGACCTGGAGCCTCCTTTGAGCCTTCTCATTGCTCAAGAGGAGTATCTAAAGCCCAGCAAGGTGGAAAGAGATGGTGAGGGGCACCACAGCCTGGAAGAATTTCCCAGGAAGGAAAATTTACTGAGTATGATAGCTGTGGGATTTTCATATATAATCTTTTCCAAATTCAGATCATCTCCTTCAGTTCCTAGTTTACTCAACATTTTTAAAGTGAAAAGATATTGAATTTTGTCAAATGGGTTTTTGATTATATGATTTTTTTCTCTTGCATTCTGTTAATGTGGTGCATCAAACTTAGTGATTTATACACATGGAGCTACCCTTATCTCTCAGGAATAACTTCCACTTGGTCATAGTGTATAGTCCTTTCAATCTTCTATTGAATTCCATTTCCTACTATTTTTTGTTTATTTGTTTGGGTACTAAACCCTCTCTCTTCATACTCCGATACATTCCCAGGCACATCCGCCTCTCCTCACTTTTTATTTTGAGTCAGAGTCCTGAGAAGTCACTAAGATGCCCAGCCTAGACTTGAAATTGTGGTCTTTCTGCCTCACTCTCTCAAAGTGTTGGGATTACAGATTTGTGTCACCAAGCTTAGTAGATTTGTTAGCATTTTATTAATCCCTCAAATCTTTCATTTAGGATACTTTTTCCTCTTTCTTGGTGGTTGTCTCAGAGAAAATGTTACCATAACATGATCATAGCTAAATAGTCACTTTTTAGCCTTTGTGTATTGTTTTTTGGTTTTGAGACAAGGTCTCGCTTTGTAGTTCAGGCTGGCCCTGAACTCACTATGTAGTCCATGCTGGCTTTGAACTAACAGCAGTCCTCCTACCTCTATCTTCTGAGTGCTGGAATTACAGGTGTGAGTTGCCATATCCGACACTGTGGTATGTGGTGCTGAGGATTGAATTTGGGACCTGGCACTTATCAGGCAGACACAGAACCACTGATCTAAATCCCTGGAACCAAAAGGGGTTTTTTTGTTTGCTTAGTTTTTGGAGACAAGGTATTGCTTTGTAGTTGTGGCCTGAACTATGTAGCCCAGACTAGCCTCAAACTCACAGTAATCCTCCTTCCTCTGCCTCCTAGGTGCCGGGATTACAGGCATGAGTGGCCACACCTGGCTGTGTATTCTTTTTGATACTTGGATTTACTTTAAATCAACTAGCTACTTCTGGGCTCAAATTTTAGATAGAATATTGGTACTGAAACAGAGTATAAAATCAATTTTTCTGGTGGCTTTTATGTTTCAAAATTCAAAGGATTAAGACAATGGAAAAACTCCAGTCAGAGATAAAATTAAGAGGAAAAAGCAAAATAAAAAGAACTAAATTTTCCTCTCTTCTTGGTTTTCCAACCCCAAAGGTAGGAAATTATACTGCTTGATGAAGAAAAAGAGATCAGAAGGAAGAGATAGAGTAGTAGATTTTCCCTTTACGAGACTCCTGTACCTTCTTCATGAGGTAGAGGTGGTAAGTTTTTCCAAATAGGGTGTATTTGGGAACAGATCAGGAGTACCCCACATAGATGGAGGCCAAGGATATGTGAAGATCCCAGAACAGAAAATGGCCTTCTCTGTCTTCAGGTTTCTCTTTCTTTCTTTCTTTCTTTCTTTCTTTCTTTCTTTCTTTCTTTCTTTCTTTTTTTTTTTAGACAGGGTCTTGCTTTGTAGTTCAGGCTGGTCCTGAACTCAGCCTCCAACTCAGCAATCCTCCTGCCTCTGCCTCCCAAGTGCTAGGATTACAAACGTGAGCCACCATGCCCGGCACTGTGGTATGTGGTACTGATTGCTGGTGGGGATGAGTCACTACACCCGGCATTGTTGTACGTGGTTACCGAGGGATTGAACCCGGGCCCTTCGGCTTGCAGGGCAGGTGCCAGAACCACTGAGCTAAATCCCCAGCCCCAGAAAGCTTTCTTAAGTCTTATGACACCCCAGCACATTGGCAGAGCAACAAGGTCATTATTTCAGTTCTGGAGCAGAACAAAAGAGGCAAGGGAATCTGCCAGTTAAAGTTACCTTGACCGCAGGAACAGGATCACTAAGAGGTACGTTTCCTGTACTAACAACAGCCAGGTGGGTGGATGGATGTGCCAATGCATCATGAATCCAATTTCATTATTGTTTTTGGAGTCAGGGAGTGAGTTCTGTATTAGGTTTTCAGAACATATTTTATTGTCAGTATATTCAAGAGGCACTTACTTCATTTTGAAAAACCACATTGTGTTGGGAACCATGGACAACTTACTTGGACTTGAGGATGTCTGCCCTGCCCTGCGGGATCAACTACTGGGATTATTGCAGACATCTGCCTCACTCTGTGAAACCTTAAACTACGGGATTACTGCACTAGGATTATTGGTTTTAAAACTTACTGGGACTTACTGGGATTAAGGGTGTCTGCCTTCCCCAAGGTAATCTTCAACTACAGGGGTTGTTGTGGCACTGCCTTGTCTCATGTGTGCTAGGCTTATGAGTTAAAGGTTCATTACCAAATAAAAGTGCAGGTGAGCTCTGGTTATGGGTTCTTCTGCTCCCATTTCTGCTGCTGCAGTATTTAGCCTTTGGCTGCCGCTGCTCAGAGTAGCAAGAGTCAAGCCTGGGCTCAGCATTTTTCCTCAAGGTTCTGACTTTGTTGTTTGTTGGTTATTGATCTTTTAACTGTGGGACTATTGGAGGATTAGAGTTTGCCACAAGGGTTCTGGCTGAGTCTTCTTCCCTGGTTACCACAACACCATACTCCCATTTCTGAAGCTTTCTTTTCAACTGTACTGAAATGATCAGAGAAGTGAAACAGCAAGGATGTTCCCAAGAGTGTTCTCGCATCTTGTGTAGTTTGAGATTTCAGAAGAGCAGAATACACTGAATGCTGGAACATAAAGTTTCGGTAATGAAATAACAGAATTGCTTGGGAAACCAGGATTTCAGTAAACATTTATACCATATCCTGAAAAACTGCATGGCCTACATGTCCTCATCACCAACTCTACCTTCATCCTAATTCATCTGTATTTTAATATTATCATCTGAGTAGAATCCACCGTTGGCCATAAAAGCTCTCAGCTTTAAATACAAGCCCTTTTGGCTGCTGAACACAAAGACAGGCAAATAATCTATTGGAGATTTTTTTTTTTTTAGGTTTTTTGAGACAGGGTCTCGTTTTGTGGTTCAGGCTGGCCCTGAGCTCAGCCTCCAACTCACATCACAGCAATCCTCCTCCCTCTGCCTCCCGAGTGCTGGGATTACAGGAGTGAGCCACCACACCCGGCACTGCATGGTTGCTACTGGGGTGAGTCTCCACGCCCAGTATGGTGTGTGGCTACTGGGGATCGAACCCGGACCCTTGCACCTGCAAGACAGGCACCGGAACCACTGAGCTAAATCCCCGGCCCATCTGTTGGAGATTTTTATTATCAGACTCTTGCCTAGTGTTTCAGTGGTTAAAATTTTTTTCCCTAGTTCTTTTGCTTTTGCCAAATGTTCACTTGCTGCTGAATACTTTTTTCCATACTTCATTATCTTTCTAAAATTATGAGTGGGATTTTGGGCTCGTCATCCTGATTTAAATGAGCTGACATGTTAGGTCAAATATAACAAAGAATAACAGGATAAATTTTAAACACATAAATATGAAAGCAATTACTAAGTAAATTAAGAATGTCAGTAATGGAGAGAGGAGAACATTAGAGACTTGCTTGGCAACCGATGAGAAAACCAAAGTACTCACCACAGTGGTACTTCTTTGTTTAATGCTGCTTTTTCTCTAGTGTGTTTCTAGAAGTTATATTCCTGGCAAACAATGTACCTTCACTCTATAGGCTTCGAAAAACATGTGAATAAAATAGCATTATTGAGTAGCTGATCCCTCTCTGGAAGTTTTCTAGCAGAAGTAAGCTGACTATCTTTCAGAAATGATGCACAAAGTTTTGGTCCATAGGTTGGAACTTTTGCAAGATTTTTTTGACTTGAGAAATGTCAACTCAGTTTTGTAATGATTTTTCTAACAAGAAGAATAATTGACCAATGTGAAATATAATTTTCAATCTTATACCAAATTCTTGAACATCTTTCTAAAATAGGTTCAATGGGCCTTTCTCACAGAGAATTTGACTCTTCTAACCATTTGTTCTACCAAGGACTATAGTCCTTAAAAACATGATGAAGCATCTAAAATCCATCTGAGGTACAACTGCCTATTTCTCATAAACATACCATTTTCTCTATGAATTATCAAAGAGAATGATAATCAAACAAAACTTACATTTTTCCAGCATGGCACATTTCCAAGGCTTTGTGGAGGTGGTGAAAGGGGAACCGATGAGTTATTATTGAATCTATATTCATCTTATTTTGCAGGTAATCAGTCACTATTTGGGGAATGGAATCTCTGGTTTTATAATCTGCAAAACAAAACAAAACAAAAATGTGAGAAATACCAAACCGATCAGAATATTTTTTTAAGAATCAAGTCAATTGGCTGGGGATTTAGCTCAGTGCTGCCAGCATCTGTCTGGCAAGTGCAAGTTCCTGAATTCAATCCCCAGTAACTACATACCCCAATGCTGGAGGCGGTAGTTCATGCTTGTAAACCCAGAACTCTGGAGGCAGAGCCAGGAGGATTGCTGTGAGTTCAAGGTTGACCTGGGCTACATAGTGAATCTGGGGCCAGCCTGAACTACCAAGCAAAACCCTGTCTCAAAAACAAAAAAGTAAATACCCCCCAACGAACAAAAACCACACAAAACAAATCAAGTAAGTCATAGATGGAGGTATAGAATTCTCCAAGAATTTATCATTAAACATGAAAGACAATTTATTTGTAGCTCAGAAGCTACTAAGTGCTCTAGCTACTACACATAATTTTGTGAAAGGATCAAAAGGGCAGAGTACTAGTTGGCAGCTAAATACAGCCTCTCTGGGAGCTGGAATCCAGGTACGTGGGAAATAACAACTTGACAAAGAGGGAAAAAGTAGATCCCCAGGAATTGAGAGACAACTTACTGGAAAGTTACAAATTAGAGAGAAGGTGGAGAAATGGAGCATAATTGCAGAGAAAAAAGTAAATCTGGAAGCTCATCCTGGGTCCCCAAAATGGGAACCTGTCTCCACCAAAGGAAGGTAAGCTATAAAGGGTCAGGAGCTCCTTGGAGAAACAATCTCCTGGGTCAGTAGTCCTAGCTTCAAGAAAAGTCCGTGGCTATTATAAATTGCAAAACAACATGAGATTTTAAACCAAAAGCGATTGCACACTCTAGTTGGAGAAAAAATTCAGTACAGTGCCCACCATATTGCTAGAGAGTGTTTAATCAGGCAACATTTCTGGAAGAGGTTGATGTTAAGGCTGAGCTACAGGAAAACTACAAAACAATTTCACTTCCAGATCCCTAGTGCTATCCCCCCATTCATAGTGACTGGGTGAAGGTCAATCCCAGAAAACAGTCACAATCAGGCAGTAGGCTAGAGATAGACCCCCAAAGAAGTTCAAGCTAATGCTTGGAAGGGCACAGTTCCCCCTGCCACCCAGGGAGAAGCCATGCCCAGCGTGACATTCAGAAGTGGATGGATCTGAAAGTACTGGCATTAAATACAACTGTTTGCTTGAACTCTTGGCCTGAGGCTTACATGAAACACAGATATGAGGTCTGACTGTGCTTCCTATGTATCAAAATAAGCAAGAATATGTCTCAGTTTGGATGGTTGACACAGCCTCAGATGAATGGAGAGAAGGGTCTCCTTTTCTATGGCTAAGGGTAGTACATTATTGATTCTTAGAGTAAGAGTATGCCAATAGCCAATTGGTCTATTATGGTTCGTGATTTAGTTTCTATTGCCCAGGTGGCACATTTGTTGCTATTAATAGATTTTCTTTGTATGCCAATATGCGGAATGCTTTTGTGCCATTAAAAATATTTTTGCTTATTCCAGGAGAAATGAATGGTAAGCCAATTATACTACATCTTCCTTATCCAAATTAATGGCAGTGGTCAGATCTTGAGACAGAGACAAAGTCCATATATGTTAGCCATGACTGGAGGACACACTGAAACTAAAACACAAGCTAAGGAGATTTCATACTAGCAACAAAGTCTCTTCACTATAAATTCCACACACAAGCTTCCTCATACACACACATACACACATGCATACACACACACCATAACAATAGGAACATGAGAGACAAGTCAACAAAAATCCCTTCCAAAACTCTGAACTCTATCAAATCTAATCCCTGGGGCATCAAGAGAAAGGAAATTAAAATCCACAGGCCTGAATTAATCAAGATGATGAAAGAATAGATTAAAAACTGATCAATGGCATGATTGGTGAACTAAAAGAAGATATAACTAAATAGATAATGCACTTAATATCAGCAATGTAGCAGGCTACAAAATCAACACACATAAATCAATAGCGTTCCTGTACACCGATAATGAATTCACTGAGAAAAAAATAGGAAAAAATGCCATTCAAAATACCATCAAGAAAAATTAAAATCTTAGAAATTAGCATAACTGAGAACACGAATGACCTCTACAACAAAAGCTACAGTACTCAGAAAAAGGAAATTGAAGAGGATATCAGAGGATTCCTCTTCCTGGATAGGCAGAAATAGTATTGTCAACATGGCCATAGTGTTATACATATTTAATGCAATCCTTATTAAAATACCAATAACGTTCTTCACAGAACTCCAGAAAACAATTCTAAATTCATATGGATTAAGAGGAGCAAAGGCAATGTGGGTAACAAGAACAAAGGGGAAAATATTGCAGTCCTGGACTTCAAGCTGTGTTACAAAGCTGCAGGGATAACAGCATGACAGTGGCACAAAAATAGACATGTGGATCAATGAAAGAGAATAAAGGATGCAGGAACAGCTCCAGGCACATCCAGCCATTTGATCTTCAACAAAGAAATCAAAATTATATGTTAAAGGAAAGATTAGAAACATACACTGGACCACTATTGGTGCTGGGAAAACTGACTATCCATATGCAAATATACATATCTCACCATGTATTAAATTAAAATTAAAATGGACCAAAAATCTAAACATCAAAATATAAACAACCTGCTGTAAGATAAACTAGGGAAAGCTCTTGAAGACGTAGATGAAGCAAGAATTCCTCTACAGAACCCTAATTGCTCAAGAAATAATTCCAAGGATTAACAAATGGGGTACTATCAAATTTAAATCTTCTTCACAGCAAAGGAAACAACCAACGGAGTGAAGAGACAACCTATAGAATGGGAAAAGATTTTTAACAGCTATTCCTAAGACAGAAAATTAACATCATAAATATATGGGAAACTAAAAAATTAGACCTCCCAAGATAAAAGGCTCAAATAATCAAGAAATAGGGTACTCAAATGTATAGACATTTCTCAGAAGAAGTACTAAGAGCCAGTAAATATGTGAAAAAAATGTTCAGCATCTCTAGCCTTGTAAAAACACTGAAATTGTATCTTATTGTGGAAAGAATGGCTATCATCAAGTAATCAAATAATAACATATGCTGGCAAAGATATAGAGTGAAAAGGTATCCTCCCACATTGCTTATGGGAATATAAACTAGTCCAACCACAATGGAAATCAGTGTAGATTTTCCTCAAATAACTAAAACTAGAAATTGTTGACCCAGATATTCCTTCTACATGTTTCACCAGAAGAATGAAAAATATTGTACTACAATATCACATGCATACTCATGTTTATAGCAGCACAAATCATAATAGCTAAATCTTTAGGTAGTCTATATTCTATTAACAGATGGATGAATAATGACTGTATGGCACTTATACACATGGAGCAATACTTAACCTGAAGAAGGATGAAATTGAGTCATTTGTAAGAAAGAATAAACCATGAGACCATAGAGAAATAAATCAGACATAGAAGCTTATATATCAGGTAGTTTCCCTTGCAAGAGACTTCTAAAGTATAAATAATTAAAGAGCAAAATAAGAGAAATTAGGAAGATAGATCTTCTGCAAATTGGAGGGGGCCAAGAGATAGAGAGGGATGAGACGCTAGAGAGGGGAAAAGAATGATAGAAAGAATTAAGGTATGTTATACACATATACCAATTCCCCAAAATAAGTGTACTAATGATGTCCTCAAAACTTTTACCAATAAAAATAAAATATTTTAATTTAATTGTTTTTTGTGATACTGAGGATCTAACTCAGGCCCTTGTGCTTCCAAGGTTGGCGTGGTACCACTTGAGCTAAGTCATCAGCAAAATAAAGTATTTTTTAAAAGTAAAATTTCAATATATACTAAAAAAATTTTACCTAGAACTCCTTAGGAGGCAAATGGATTAGTATTCAGGTTACTGAGTTGACAAATGACCCTTTAACCACGTCAGTTCACCTCATTTTACCATTGCACAACCATTTCTTCCCCATGGATAGAAAGGAAATGGCAAGGAAACTCATCACCACACCACAGGGTAGAAATTGGAGTGTTAATCTACTAAATCTACTAGACAGTGTTGCTCAGAAATGAGAGCATTTCTGCTGAAACACCAGTGTAATGCATATAATTATCCAAAAAGCTTTATTAATAAAACGTAACATAGCAAACTACTAGTGGAGAGCCAAAGAGAACTGAATCATGCCAATCTCTGAGAAAACTGCACAACACTTTTACACAAGAAAAATTATTTGAACTACCAAAAACCATTTCTAAAATGTACAAACTCTGTCGACAAGAAAACTTTGTATAAGTTTACCATGTTTCTATTTCTCCAAAGGTCCAACCTTTGACCTTCATGTTTCTACAAAGTTGAAAGAGAGTGCATGAGAGAAATTCATTGGGCTCTTCTGTCCACCTACATACCTCCTAAACACACTCCTTTCAGTGTTTGTCCAGAGACAATCATTGTTGCACACAGGGAAAGCTGAGAATGGAATGGAGCAAGTCCAATAATCACACAGACACCGTAGCTTGACTGGCAGGAGTCCCAAGCAGCAATCTAAAAATGTCAATAATGATCATAGGCATATTCCCATAGATAGATAGATAGCAATTACACCCTGAGGTGGGTAGAATATTGGAGTCCCTAGATTCTGAAAATGATTGCATAAAAGACTGATTCAACTTAACTTTCAACACAGCATACAATGTGAGTCTTATTAAAGAACCAATAGAGAGAAGTAGTAGAAAAACACAGACTCTGTGTTTCTTCGATAAGCTACTTAACCTCCCTTTTGATGAAGTTTTTACAAAGAAGGTACCTACTTTACATGGTGTTAGGAGGATTAAATGACTAATTCTTAAAACAGTTGGAGTAGTATATGGCATAGAGTAACATATTAAATAAAAGTACCCCCTGCCTCAACCACAACACACTCATGCTTTGTAAGACCCTTTCACTTATATGAGGGTATTTGGTTCTTACCCACAGGTGACAGGCACCCCTCACTGTGCCCCAAGACCACACACCATGGTGTCCGTGTTTCCAATAGCTTCGAAGGCAAAGTCAACACCACCGCCTGTCATTTCCTTCACCACATCCTGGACAGCTTTCTTCAGGTTCTGTGGGTTGAGACAGTCAGTGACTCTTAATGCTCTTACTGGAGGAAACTTCTCCTCATTGGTGTCAACCCCAATGATCCTGGAAGCGCCAGAGGCTTTGCAGCCCATGACAACAGCTGAGCCAACTCCTCCAAGTCCAAAGACCACACAGGTGGAAACTGGGGTGACCTGAGAGTTCATGCAGTGTGACTGTATTAGTATTGAAAACTGAGTACATGTGGAATTAAAACAAATAAGCAAAACCAACCACTGAACTTTTAGGGATATGTAGGCAAGTTGAACCATTGGAATGGATTTGGTCTACTTTTTATTTCCCTCCCCAGGAAAATTGCTATCAGTCATGTTAACAAAGACGTACCTTCCTCACCTTGGCTGAATTCACAGCAGCTCCATAGCCTGTGGGCACTTTGCAGCTGAGGAGACAAACTTTATCCATAGGAGCTGCAGCATTGATTTTTGTCACTGCAATCTCAGGTACAACAGTGTATTCAGTAAATGTGCTTATGTGGAAAGAATGATAAATCTTTTCTCCTTTGCAGGTAAAGCTGGTGGTTCCATCCAGCATTATTCCAGAACACTGCAAGACACTGAATCACAAGATGAAGGCACAGGCCCAGGTTCAGGCACAGCCACGTGGAATTGCAAAGAAAGAAGTGATTAACATCAGTTGTATTGGTGCTTATACAATGGAACAAATTAGTAAAAGTGCAAGGGTTGAATCTACTAACTCTTGTTTCTCACAGAAGTTTCCATCTGGGTGCAAACAGGAATTGCATTCTCTACATTGTGGAATAATGAGTGTGAGGATTTTATCTCCTATATGAAGAAAAAGTGAAACAATTAATAGTTTGAAAAGGTCAGCATAATAAAAGACAATAGCATGTCTTCACAGTAAGGAGTAGCAGGCTCTCAAATGTCTATCAGCTTGGAGATTCCTCAAAAAGCTAGCATTGGAGGTCCCATTTGACCCGGCCATTGCCCTGCTAGGTTCATACACAAAAGAATTGAAAGACTCATATCACAGTGTTTTTTTTTTTTTAGGTTTTTTGAGACAGGGTCTCGCTTTGTGGTTCAGGCTGGCCCTGAGCTCAGCCTCCAACTCACATCACAATCCTCCTGCCTCTGCCTCCCGAGTGCTGGGATTACAGGCGTGAGCCACCACGCCCGGCAGTGTGGTATGTGGTACTGGTTGGTGCTGGGCGTGAGTCTCCACACCCAGTATTGTTACGTGGTTACCGGGGAATCGAACCCAGGTCCTTGAGCTTGCGAGACAGGCGCCGGAACCACTGAGCTAACTCCCCGGCCCCATCACAGTGTTTTTTAAAAGCCCTTGTGAACTTGTGTGAACAATGGATGGCACCCATGGTTATTGTTTTGGACAAATGGTGAGACTTGGGAATAATCCCTGCTGATAGACATTTTTTTAAAATAGTGTCTTTGTTTTATTTTTTTATTGAAATCTTTATTGGTGCATTACATATACGCATCATGATTGCACTCCATAATGGGGATTTGTACCAGTATAAGACACAACTTAATTCTCATTTTTTCCCATAGCCCTACCCACTCTACCATCCCCCTATATACATAAAATTTGTTTCCTTTATTTTTTGTTATAATCTCATTGTATTTCCCCCTTCACCTTATTTTACTTTGAGTATTTTCTATTTCACAATATATAACATACAATTCTAAGACTCATTTACATCTTTATTTTCTCATACCAGAGAAAAGATGCGATATTTACCTATTTATGACCTATTTATTTCACTTATGAGGATATCCTCAAGGTATGTCCATTTAAGTAGAAATGATTCAAACTTATCATTTTTATGGCAGAATAATACTCCATTCTGTAGAAGAACCACAGCTTTTTTATCCAGTCTCCAGTTGATGGACACTTGGGTTGTTTCCAAGATGTAGCAATCACAAACTGAGCTGTTATAAACATGGGTGCACATATGTCACTGTGATATGAGTCTTTTAATTCTTTTGTGTATATACCTAGCAGAGCGATGGCCGGGTCAAATGGGACCTCCAATACTAGCTTTTTGAGGAATCTCCAAGCTGATAGACATTTGAGAGCCTGCTACTCCTTACTGTGAAAATAGAGTAATAAAACCAGAGGTGAACCTGGGAAGTAAACTGTATAACTTACCCCTTTGCTGTCCACTTGAAAGATTCAGTCTGACACTGGTGGTCACCTGCAGAGTTCTGTGAATCAAGTCCCTCTGTCCCATGCTGGTGCACAGTAAGTTCTCAAGCATGATTTCTTAAGTGGAGCTGAGATCTGTGCTGGCCTTTGAGAATGAAAGGAATCTCAATCTCTCTCTCATTACACAAGGTACTTTTTAAGTCAATGAACTCTAGAGGAGATATTGACTGTCTCTGGATCTTCTTAGTAAGCATACCCCTCTTGACATTAGGTGGACAGGCTGGATGGAGTCTGGGAAGAAAATTAATCATTGTAGATTTCTGAAGAACTGGTCAGTGGCCTGCAATACTGTCTCTATATTTGTTCTTAAAAATATTTATCACACAGAACAACTCCTTCATGTGTCATTAAAAATTCTTCTAAGTTTAGGTGAAACATATTTTACCTTTATTGATTCTAAAAATTTCCAAAGCCACTGGGGTCTCAGATTGAGAAATTTTACTCTGTCTCTGTTTTCTCTTTAAATGCTTATTAACACTCTCCATAAATCTCCCACTAAAAGTTTACTACCTGAAGAGGAGTTAGAGGAGACACCTATTTAATTTGCATCGTGTTTTTGTAGATACAGACCAGGCCTTTTTACTTTGTTCCTCTTACTAGGCAGAGTGTTAGATGTATGGTAGGGATTCCATAATTATGTGCCAAGAGTGCAGTGATGATGGCTTCATGAGTGATCTACACACTTTCTTACATCTGTGTATGTAGTGGGTACCATGCTACGGCGTTCCCCTATTTCCATAATCTACATGACTGCTCTTATTCACTGTGATCATTTCATGCATGTCAATATCATCTTTCATATGCCAGAGGAAAAGAATGTAACTGCTTTCCTTCAGCTCTTTGAAATGTCACTGTCTTTCTGCGCACCAAAATGCAAGCTGTATGTTCTAGTTCATTAGGACATTAACTCATTTGTCAAACATCTGTGTGTTCTAAATCTGGGGCAAGCACTGTGCTGAGCATTCTGGGGACATAAATTTATACATGTAAGAAGCAGATCCTATGCCTAAGAAGCTTTCAATTAATTTAGAAGCACACTGATTCAGTCTCAGTCTTTGTTTGCTGTATGTATGTGCACTAGGCTCAGCCCCTGGTACTGAATTGTCCCAGATGGTAATGAAGTGACCATTGGAGGCACTGCGTGCATTTGATATCATGAAATGTGATTAGAGTAATCTAAAGACAAACCCATGATACCTGATTAGTTAGAATAATTTAGGACAAACCAATTTATTTAATGGTAAGTATATTAAATGCATGTAAAGGATGGGCTCTCCTGTAAGCTATGGTGGGAAGAATTTTTTTCACCATTTCCTACCTGGTTTTACAGAGCCTACTTCATCATCAACACTCTCCACAATCCCAGCTCCCTCATGGCCTGGAATTAAAGGAAAGTTCACCGGAATTTCCCCTTTGAGCACATGATCATCAGAACCACAGATCCCTGAAGATATCATCTGCATAGGAATTAAATAATCAAGGCTTAATTGGTTTGGGGTTTTCTTCTTTCTTTTAGCTGAGACTAAATATTGTTTTTAAAAAACAAATTATCGCACCTGATTTCCATAGCAACACTCAAGAGGACACCCGTCAAACGGAGCTGAGTGAAGGGAGATCCTAAGACATGGAACATCTTACTCGGAGTTACCCTGCTCATGTCAGACCTGCTCTGGTAATAAACTTTGTCTTATCAAATCAAGTATATATACCGTATCATGAGGAGTTCTGAAATATGGCTATTCTCCTACAAGAAAGGTGTTTTTGAGGACAAATATCAATAATTTTGCCATTAAAAATGCAGAATTTTAGGCATAATATCATGAAGCATTTGTCCAATGCTTTGAGTAAGTTGATGTTCAAAAATTTAAACTTATACATTAAAAATATTCTTAAAATTAGTATTTCAAAATAAGTGTAAGCAGGTTAACTGTCACAAAATTTAGTTATCTTTGGGAAGTTAATGTCCACAGTTTTCTTACTTGTGGTAGGCAAGATCCAATTGCATTACATCATAAAACATGTCATGTACCATTGCCCATGTATTACTGGTCTGTCTGGAAAGCAGAATCATTAGTTTTTCATTTCTGTAGAGTAAGGCATAGTACTTTATAGCTAGAGTATTGGAAAAATCTATGGTATGATTGGACTAAATGAGTGAAAAGATGCTTAATAACAAATATGTATTATTTTGGTTCTTAAAATTGAAATATATTAAAATGGCTTCAAGATACTATCTAAAACTAGAAATGTTCTTTTAAATATTTAGGAGGCTAAGACATCTTAAATGTTTATTTGCTTTGTTCTCTATATCATAACAGAATATGCATCTATTGTGGCAGCTGTCCAGAGGATAAATTAGGAGAGTGATTTTTGGCCCCATGAGCATGTGCAGCCGTAGATTTGGGTTTGCTGGAGGCTTTGGAGGGCTATTGCTTGGATTCTTGGTGCTGCAACCTCCGTATTGAGGAGTCATTTTGCATTTCTTATTTAAGTTATAATCTTCATGGTTAAGAAGCATATCAGTATAGAAAACAGAGACCAGAGGCTAACTGATTAGTCAACATACTAGTGCTACTGGCAGAATACAACCAACACTAATTAAATGCTCTTTGGATGAAAGATAAATGACAGTATATGGCTTTCGAAGAATAGTCAGCTAAAACAAATTGTTGCACTCCTCCCTACACTCTTAATTACTTTTCATTTTGTTCTTACCTTTTTTTCCTCAGTAAAATAAAACCTTTAGCACAGCATGGAACATTGGAATGATCATTTATTGAGTTGGTTACCCTATTTTCATTCCCTTTCCTATCTCTCTTTTTTCCCTCAAGTTTTCCTCATTATATCTCTCCAGTATCCTTCTTTCCTTCTTATTTTATTCTTATAACAACCATCCTATGTCATACCTTCCTTGGAACTAAAGTATACAGCTTTTTGTATTTGTTGTATCCCATGAATCATATTGAATTTCCTGGACTATTTTTAAAATATAGGTCAATGTGGATTTAGTTTTGGTCTTTAGTATATAAAAAGCTAGTTTTTTTTTTTTTCCCAGAACCTTTTATTAAAGAGCCTATCTTTCTTCCAGGAACATGCTTGTCCCTTTTGTCAAAGATAAGGTGTCTGAGCGTGTTTGGGGTTCTTTCTGCATCATTTAGTCTGTTCCAGTGATCTTCAGACATTTTTTTTTCTCCAGTAGTTTTTATCACAGTAGTTCCACAACATAATTTCAATTCAGAAACTGTAATGTCTCCTGCTCTTCCTTTTATTCTTTTTTTTTTTTTTTGGTTATTATTTAATTTTACTTTTTTTTTTTTGAAACAGGGTCTCACTTTTGTAGTTCAGGCTGGCCCTGAGCTCAACCTTGAACTCACAGCAATCCTCCTGCCTCTGCCTCCCGAGTGCTGGGATTACAGACGTGAGCCACCATGCCTGACACTACGGTATGTGGTTCTGATTGCTGGTGGGCATGAGTCTACATGCCCAGCATTGTTGAATGTGGTTACCAGGGATCGAACCCAGGTCCTTGCATTGTAAGGCAGGTTCTGGAATCACTGAGCTAAATCTCAGGCCCTTAATTTTTTTTGAGAGGGCAGTACTGGGGCAGTTATGGGGATTTAACTCTGGCCCTTGTGCCTTGAAGGTATGTGCAGTACACTGGCCCCTGCCTTTCCATTATTGCTCAGAATTATTTTTGCTATTGTAGGTCTCTTTTTGATTCTAAGCAAATTTTAGGAATGATTTCTGCGAGGTATGCAAATTGTTTTTTTGATTGGGATTGCATTAAATCTGTATAACAATTTTGGGAATATGGTCATTTTCACTGTTGATTTTTCTTACTCATGAGCAAAGGATATCTTTCCATTTTCTTTTTTGATCTGCTTTTTAAAGAGTACTGTACTTTCCAGTGTAAAGATTTTTACTTCCTTTGTGAGACTGATTCCTAAGTATTTCATTTCTTTTGATGATTTTATGAAAAGTATTCTTTCACTAATTTCTCTCTCTGTGAGTTTTTTATTTATGTATAGGAATGCTATTAATGTTTGTGTTCACTTTGTACCAGCTATACTACAGAATTTGTTTATTAAATCTAGAAGTCCTGGTGGAATTTTTTTAGTTCTTTATTTTTTTAAAACAGAGTTCTCGTTTTGCATTTCTGGCTGTTCTGAACTCAACCTTGAACCTAGTGATCCCCCTCCCTCTGCCTCCCAAGTGCTGGGATTACAGGGCTGAGCCACCATGCCCAGCACTGTTGTATGTGGTTACTGGGGATTGATCCTGGCCCTTATGTTTGCAAGACACTTGTTGGAACCACTGAGCTAAATCCTGGCTTGGGGGGTCTTCTAGAAATTAGGTAGAATGCTTGAGGACATAGGAGTAGGCAGAGCCTTCATGAACAAAGCCAAGAATATATGGGAAGTACTACAAAGAACTAACAGTTGAGAGACCAAATCTTTTTTTTTTTTTTTTGAGACAGGGTCTCGCTTTGTGGTTCAGGCTGGCCCTGAGCTCAACCTCCAACTCACATCACAGCAATCCTCCTGCCTCTGCCTCCAAAGTGCTGGGATTACAGGCGTGAGCCACCATGCCCAGCACTGTGGTATGTGGTACTGGTTGCTGCTGGGTGTGAGTCTCCACACCCAGTATGGAATATGGTTACCAGGGAACGAACCCGGGCCCTTATGCTTGCAAGACAGGCGCCGGAACCACTGAGCTAACTCCCCAGCCCCTGAGAGACCAAATCTTATTTAAAAACTTTTGCGCAGCAAGAGAACTATCAACAGAGTAAAGGGACAACCCACAGAGCGGGGGAAGAAAATGTTAATCCGTAGTTCCTCAGACAAAGGATTCATATCTAGAATATATGAAGAACTGAAAAATATCAGCCTCCCCAAATTTAAAATCCAATTAAAAAATGAATATTTGAGATGATTAGATACTTCTTAAATGAAAAAGTAGAAACAGCGAATAAATACATGAAAAAAAAGTTCAGCATCAGTAGTTTGAGATAGAAGTTTGAGAGACAGAAGTAAAAACAAATGCTGAGATTCCTTCTCACTCCAGAAAGAATGGCAATTGACAGGAAATCAACAAATAACAAACACTGTCAGAGCTGTGGGGGAAAAGAAACTCTTCCCCACTGTTGGTGACATTGTAAACTGGTGTAACCACTGTGGAAATCAGTTTGGAGATTCCTCAAAGGGCTAGGATTAGAGGTCCCATATTATTCAGCTGTTCTCCTTCCAGGTATCTTCCTAAAAAGAATTAAAAGCATCACACCACAGCAATATGCACAAGCACATGTATAGTGGTCCAGCTTGTAAGAGCTAAATCTTGGAAACAACCCAGCTGCTTATCAATTGATGAATGGATAAAAATGATGTATTTTTTAAATATCATGGAGTTCTATTTAAAGGACAAACTTGAGACATTTCTAGGTAAATGGATGCACCTTGAGAACATAGTTTTAAGTGAAATAACCAAATGCACATGTGTAAATATTGCATTGTCTCTGGTGTGTGAAACTTGAAAGAATAAATAAGGACCAAAAAGCACAAGAGATATTGTGAAATAGGAAGAAATTGTTCAAAATTATACCAAGTGTGAGATACTTTGTTAATAATTAATAAGTTTTATAAAAAATGATATAGTAGTATTAAGAAATAAGAGATTAGCACATGAAAATGTTTTCTTTTAGGATTCTGAAAAAAATAAAATATAGGTGACTGTTATGAAAGCTTTAGTGTGTTTCTTATTATGTTAAGGGCCTGGTCCTCAGATTGGCACTTTTGGGGTACAGTACAATTTATAAGAAGTGAGAGCCCAGGGGAAGTCTTTGAGTTCATGACTCTCCTTTTGCTCTTCAGTTTCCTGACCGTGAAGCACATGGTTTTGCTCTGCCAAGGGCTCCTGCCATGAGGTTCTACGTTGGCAGAGGTTCAGAACAATGAAATCAGTGGATTGTGGACCACGACCTACACTCTGTGCTCCAAAATAAAGCCTTTCTCTTCATAAAAGTCAGGAAAATGCATTCCTTGTCCCCTCAAAAATGTAAAAGAAAAGTAGCACCTAAAAGATCTTCCAACTCATAAATCTATAATATCATTTAATTTAGGTAGATGTATCCATAAATATCAATAATTAAAAATAATAATCCTAAGTAAACGAATTGCCAACATTCTACACTTACTAATATCTCAATTGTTCATTAACTCTATTTATCAACTTTAACTTAAAATTCTGCTTTTACTAAGAAAAATGAAGAGATTAAAAATGCAAATTAAATCTATATCTCATTTTTGTATAGATATTTATGTTAACAAAACAGGATTGAATTTTATTTGCCTTTAAAGGCAAAGGCTAAAAGACTTTAATTTACCTGAATACAAACTTCTCTAGCCTTGGGTGGCTCCACTTGTACTTCTTCAATTGAAAGCTGAGAATTTTTTGCCCAGGAAATGGCTGCCTGGCATGTGATTGTCTGATGTGGATACAGGGAAAATCAAATGGCATTTCAAGATCATATTTACATTTTTTTCTGATTATACAAATGATTGCTACTTATAATTTGTAAAGATGTAAATGTCATAAAGAAAAGAATCACAGTTTCAGGCACATGCTGCTAAGATTTCGGCATGCTTTCTTTAAGTCTCTTAAAATAATTTTTATATAGTTGAGATTACTTTATGGTAGGCAGTTTTTATTCTGTTGTTTTGGTATTAAAAGCCTTTTTGTTAAACAGTTATCATCTACTTGTTTATAAGAAATGTAGACTAGTGCAATCTTTGTGGAAATCACTGTGAAGATTCTTAAAAAAAAAAAGATTAGGATTAGAGGTGCCATTTGACTCAGATTTTCCTATGCTGGGAAATTTTGTTCTTTGAATATATCTTAATTTACCTAAAGAATTACTTTCACTATATATATATATATATATATATATATACATATATATATAATTTTATATATATATAATTTTTTTTACTATCAGAATGAGTATGCTATTAGCATCTCATAAACTTTACATGCTTCCTTTTCTTAAGTGAAAATTATTTGGAAAAAGACAGAAATAATTTGTAAGGCTAAATTATTTTCTAAATCTCTTTAGAGAAAAGTTGAATAATTTGGCCTACTTCCTAGAAGTATAATTGAATGTCTATATTATCAATTAAGCCATTTTCATTAGCACTAACTACAGATATTAAGCAATATTTGACAGGCAAATAAAAGCTCATTACTTCTAAAATAAACTGATTTTCCACTTTTGTGGAATGTTACATCCTATGTTTTGCATGTTTACTGGCATCTTGTTTTTCTTGTTAATCTATGAAGGTTTCATATACTTTAAAAGTTTGATTTATTGCCTGTTGACATGTCTGGTGTATTATTCTCTGTTAATTTTAATGTTAAATTGTATGAAATAAGCATAGATATTTTAAACTGTATACTTATAAAATGTACCCTTTTTAAATTTTTAAAAATCTTTATTGGTATATTAAATATACACATCATGATTGCACTGCATAATGGGGATTTGTACCAGTATAAGACACAATTTAATTCTCATTTTTTCCCATAGCCCTACCCACCCTACCACCCCTTTTGTTATTTAATCCTTTTATATTTTAAAAAATTGTCTTCATATACAGACCAAGTACATATTTACCATCTTCTTTTCCAGATTTTTTATAGTTTGATCTTTAATTCTCAAATTTAACTGAAAATTAGTATGTATTACAAAGTTAGACTCAAAATGAATTGTTCCAAATTGAATTAGTGACTGTTTCTTCCTTTTTTGCTTAAATTATCACCTTCTTATACTTACAAGTTTCTCGTTGGTGACAATTTTTACTATCCCATGTATCTTTCTGTTTGCTCTTATAGCATCAGCTCAGTGATTTAAATAGCTAACCTTTTGATCTATTTTAGTATCTGAACATACTAGTTCTTATATTTTTGTGTATGCTCAATTTTCAATTGCTACACTCTTAAAATAATTTTACTGTTTAAACATGTAACTTTTATTGGAACAAACATTGGATCAAATTATGAACACATTTTTAAGACTTTGGATATAGTATCAAATTATTACCTTACATTTTCTTAGCAAGTTATTCTCCAAAAACTGGCACATGAATTTGCACAGCTGGGAAATACTGGATGGTCATTAAGAACCATTGATAATCCTTTACAGCAATGATAGGAGAAAATAGCCTTAGTGATCACTTCCCTTATAGCTTATAAAATCGATATAGATGTACTCTGAAGTTAGCTTACTTACTTTTCCTGAGGTGTCCATGATGAATTCTCCAGATTCCTTCAGTCTTAGTGTTATACCAAAATGAATATCTTCAACTCTGCATTTTGATAAATGCCGCTAAGTATTTATAGTGTTCCCAAACCCAAAGTCATTAAAAATCATTTCACAATCGTGCACCAACATGAGAGAAACCAGAGACTGGAAGTGGCTGAGTATAGGAAAGTAGAAGTCAGAAAAGAATGTGGAGGAACAGGAAAGATGCTGAGGTAAGAGGTTAAGAACAAAGATGCTAATTGGGGAGACAGGCACTTTAAGAGTAAGCAATGTGTGGAAAGGTGATACAAGGATTACAGAAAGTAAATACATCATTAAGGAGAAAACAGACAGATCGCCTACTAATTGGTTAATAGTAAGAATTTATAGAGTGTTAATTACATGAAAGATGTTGCTCAATCAGGCGGCAAAAGTGTAAGATTGAGTATTCAGAAGTCAGAGGGATGTACAATCACAAATAATGATATGAACTACTATTTTTTTTTTTTTTTTTTAGGTTTTTTGAGACAGGGTCTCGCTTTTGTGGTTCAGGCTGGCCCTGAGCTCAGCCTCCAACTCACATCACAATCCTCCTGCCTCTGCCTCCCGAGTGCTGGGATTACAGGTGTGAGCCACCACGCCCAGCACTGTGGTATGTGGTACTGGTTGCGGCTGGGTGTGGGGTCTCCACACCCAGTATTGTTATGTGGTTACCGGAGAATCGAACTCGGGCCCTTGCGCTTGCAAGACAGGCGCCGGAACCACTGAGCTAACTCCCCGGCCCTGAACTACTATTTTAAGAACTCAAAAACAGAATATAAAGTGACAAATGCTAAAATACAAAGGCATTAAAAGTTGTGTGAATTATTAGAGAGTTTTATTCAGTTGAGAATTTGGTCACATCTCAAATATAGGTGGAAATTATATAAATTAAAGGAATGCACAGTATATTCAAGATAAGGAGGTAAGGCTATTGAGGTAAGGTGAAATGGAATGGTATATACTTTACAGCAATGCTAATGCTAACGGTAATAGTGATGATGAAGAGATGGGGGAGGATTATCTTGTTTGGCTTTCATTGATGGCTTCATATGGAGTTTCTCAACAAGGGAAAGAATAAGAATCTCTTGTGGAAAATTGTCAAGTCTGTCATCCTAGGTTCCCTACCTTGAGATTCTGCTCCTGCTGGGTGAGGGTAGTAAATTAAGCACCAGACCAAACAGGCTGAGAGTGTCTTGTTACCTTGAAGAGTGAGAGGTGAACTCTTTGCGCTGGCTTTATCTTCACCTGACTCCCATCCCTTAGATAACATTTTCCCAGCGTCCTCAGAGGGTCTTCTCAAAAGCAGTGCAGTGTGTCCATTTTTCTGCTGTGCTCCTTCAGGGTCCCTTGGCTGAGGTGAGGATAATGGGTAGGAGTGGTGTAAGGCAGTAAATTGGGACAGAGTTAAAAACCACAGGTCTGTAGATTTGCTTAACCCCCTTCTCAACTGTTCACGTTTCATTTGAAAAGCTTTACGTCTGCTAATAATTTAGAATGTTCACAAGATTGAAACTCTCAAAGACATAAGGGTAGGCAAGGACTTCCTGAGCAGAACCCCAGTTAAACAGGACATACTCTTGAATCAACAGATGGGATCATATTATATTTTTAAAAAATTTCTGACCAGCAAAAGGAGTAACTAACAGAGAGAAAGGAAAACCCACAAAATGGGAAAAATTTTGCCCATGATTCCTCAGAGAATATATGGAATATATGGAGAACTCAGAAAAACATTAGATCACTCAAATTAAAAGACCAAATGAAAAAAATAGGCAAGTGAACAGCATAGACTACTCCACAGCAGAAGTAATACAAATGGCTGATGAATACATGAAGAGATGCCATTATTGGCCATCACTAGCCATTAGAAAAAAAATCTAAATTAACACAATGAGATTCCATTGTACCTGAGAAAGACTGACCATCCTCAAATAATAAAAAATACCTGTGAGGCCGTAAGGAAAAAGGAACTTTTCTGCACTTTTGTTAGGATATAAACCACTACTACTATTATAGATATAGTATAGACATTTCTCAAAAAACTTAAACTAGATCCAGTTATTCCCTTCTAGATGTCTTCCTGAAAAAGCTAAAGGCATTCTATAACAGAAATACATATAGCAGCTCCAATTCATAAATGTCAAATTTTAATAGCACCCCGCATGTCCAATAACAGATGGATAAAGAAAATGTGGTAGTGGCACACCGTGGAGTACTATTCTGCCATAAATAAAGATAAAATTGAGTAATTTGTAGGAAAATGGATGCATCTCAAGACCATAATATTAAGTGAAGTGAATCAGACACATAAATTTAAATATCACATTGTTTCCCTTATGGGAAAACCAGAGTGAAGATAGATCAAAACAAAAGATAGATAATAGAAAGTAGAGAGAAGGAGAAGGGGGTCAGGAGATGGAAAGGGGAGGGAGGGATAATGGATGAATAAAATAAATTGAGGAGGGCTGGTGATTTAGCTCAGTGGTTCCAGTGTCTGCCTGGAAAGCACAAGGTCCTGAGTTCGACCCCCAGTAACCACATACCACAATGCTGGGCATGGCTCTGTAATCCCAGAACTTGGGAGGCAGAGGCAGGAGGATTTCTGTGAGTTCAAGGCTAGTCTGGGCTACATAGTGAGTTCAGGGCCAGCCTGAACTACAAAGTGAGACACTGTAAAAAAAAAAAAAAAAAAGAAGAAGAAGAAGAAAAGAAAAATAATTTAGGATGTGTTATATACCTATACCAACTTCATCTAAAAAAACTTTAGCCTTATGTACTGAAAACATGTACAAATAAAACAAGAGGGTCAAGAGATGGGTGGAGGGAGGAGGTGGTAAAGGAAGGAGAACGAGGAAAGACTTAAGACGTGTTACATACACGCACCAACTTCCCTCAAGGAAGGTAAACACTATGTGCTTCATGTACTAGTGAACTATAAAAATGCTTTTGCCTGTTCAGGAGCAGGGGCTATCTTCCTATTTTCTTCTCTTTTTTTCATTTATTGAGTTTATTGATACATATTAGATATACACTATGGCCACATTGAACATTATGAATTTGTACCTGTACAAAGCATATCTTGATTTTCATTTTCCCCATTTCTCTGCCCTCCTTACAACCCCCGTATATATAAGCTTTGTTTCCATTTTAAATGTTTCCATTTTCTGATGGAAAAATCTCCTTCTTCAGAGTACAGCAATTTTCTTTGTAGAGGTCTTTCTCTTCCTTTTTTGGATTAGCTCCTAGATATTTCATTTCTCCTGGGGCTATTGTGAGTGGTTTTATTTCCATAACTTCCTTTTCAACACCATACCAGCTTTTGCTCTATGCAACTGTGTCCTTGGATACCACGCCATAGTCATTCATGAACTGTTGACTCTAGATGGCCACTTGGGAAGCAGTGACCCATATCTTGTTGTCTCCAACTGGGTAAGATTCTCCTAGTCTCGGTGCAGGTCTCTGTTTCTCCATGAGCAGTGGTTACTTCACTTTCCAGCCAGGAGATACATGTCCACTATACACAGTACCATGTGGTCTTCCATCTGCAGCAATGGTCTATTTCCCCTATATCAATTCTGTTTTTTTCCATGTCTGTCTGTTCCCTCCTGATTTCCAAATACCCTCCATTCACTTTGATTTTTTTGTAAGATGTTTTTTTCTGGACTCTAGATACTTTGTCCTGGAGATGCTGGCACTTAATGCTCTGCCATTTTCTGTAGCTATATTGCCATCTCCCTCTTGATTTCTGGAGATCTTCATCTCTTTGTCCCACCACAACATAGTTTTCTCCTTTGTTGTCCTAGCACTTCTTTTTCACAGAATTACATGAGGTGTCAAAGGACTTTTGTACATTGCTGTTTTACAAGGAAGACCTTTCCACTTTGTATTCTTTTATCTATTACTCATATAGAAAATCTACTTCCTTATTAGACTTGTGTGCCCTTTGCCTACTATATATGAGATTTCTGCCCAATTGGCATTCTTAGATTTCTCAAGAAAAAAATATTACTCAATTCTCGACACACAGATTGGAGTCCTTGAACTGTATCACTCTGTGCTATTCAGTCAATACCATTTCACAATGAAAAGGGCAGTGAACAAGGGATTAAAACCTGGACACTATTTACAACATGCCGATTTCAGGTGACATTTT
>PVIR01016754.1:0-36298 GCA_004026965.1 Petromus typicus | reverse complement strand
TATTGCATCTTTTCTCTGGTATGAGAAAATAAAGATGTAAATGAGTCCTAGCATTGTATGTTATATATTGTGAAATAGAAAATGCTCAATGTAAAATAAGGTGAAAGGGGACAATGTTGAGATTGTAACAAAAAAGTAAGGAAACAAATTTTATGTATATGGGGGGGTGGTAGGGTGGGTAGGGCTATGGGAAAAAATGGGAATTAAATTGTGTCTTATACTGGTACAAATCCCCATTATGGAGTGCAATCATGATGTGTATATTTAATGTACCAATAAAGATTTTTAAAAAATAGACCTATAGCTGTCATCATGCACTAAACTAAAATCAAAAAGAATCAAAGAACTAAATATTAAAGCAGAAACACTAACTCTGCTGGAAGATAGAATAGGCAGAACTCTTGAAGATATAAATTCAAAAACTTTATAAACAAAATCCCAGTCACATAAATAATATTGCAAAGAATGAACAACTGTATCACATCTTACTAAAAAGCTTTTGTACTGCAAAACAAATCACCAACAGAGTGAAAAGACAAACCACAGAGTGGGAAAAAAATGTTGCCATCTGTTCCTCAGACAGAGAATGAATATCTAGAAGAACTTGAAACAATCAGACGTCCAAATTTAAAGATTCAATCAAAAAATGGGCATCTGAAATGAATAGATGCTTCTCAGATGAAGAAGTACAAACAACAAATAAATATATGAAAAAAATGCTCATCATCACTGGTAATTTGAGAGAAGCAAATTAAAACAACACTGAGATTTCTTATCAGCCCATAGAGAAGGTCTATATTAAGAAATTAACCAATAAAAACGCTGGTAGGGCTTTTGGGAGAAAGAATCCTTCTCCACTCTTGGTGGGAGCATAGACTGGTGCAATCACTGTGGATGTCAATATGGAGATTCCTCAAGAAACTAAAACTAGAGGTTCCATTTGAAACAGCTATTCTCCTTGGTATCTCTTGAAAAGAATTAAAAACCTCAAACCACAGTGATATACGCATACCTATGTTTACAGCAGCATAATTTAGAACAGCTAAATCTTGGAAACAGGCCAAATGCCTATCAATGCATGAATGGATAAAGATGTGTTTTTTAAAATACAATGAAGTACTACTTGTCCATAAAGAAGAATAAACTTGAGAGATTTCTAGGTAAACACCTGTACCTTGAGATCATACTCTTAAATTAATTTAAGGGCTTAATTATTGCATTGTTTCTCTGTGTGAAAAACTGAAAAGCAAAAAAGACTAATATTTATAATAGATTTTGTGAAATAAGAAGAAAATGTTCAAATGGGAGAACAAGGAAGTAGTGAGGACAGAAAAGAAAAGAAAAGAAAAATTAAAAAGATAATAGAAGAAAAAAATGGAAACAAAATTGTTGTAAATAAGGAGGAGAAAGGGGCTTGAAGGGAAGAGAAATGAATGGACAAAAAAGAAGAATCAAAATATATTATTTGCAGGTTAAAATTCCCTATGATGAATGTGATCCTTATGTGTATTTAAAATGTATCATTAAATTAATTTTTTAAATATTCCTGATAAGATTCTAAATGAGTCAAATCTTCTTCTAATATTTTATATGTTCTAATTATTTTTATTTAAATATATTTCATTTATAACAATGTTATTTTTAAATTTACATATATATATTTAGAGCATATGACAAAACAATATGAAATATAGACCCAGAAAAAAAGAGCCAGGATAAAGCAAGATATTAATAGTTGTTGATTCAAAATGTTGAGTTTTTCTTTGTGTTTATTTCTCCACCTCAGTTCTATAATAGGAAAATAAAATATTTGTGAAAATTGGGTTAAAGGGCCATAGGTTTTAAATGAAAAGAAATTCATGTAATTTTCCAGCATTATTAACTGTTAATATTTATAACCATAAGCTATTACAAAAATCTATTTTTAAAGAAGAGTTAGGGTCAAATGATTCTTAAATTATGTAATGGTGTTACAACTTACATTGCTATTTCATGCTTGCTAGCTCTGCTAATCAGAACATTAAATAGCAGAAGCTATTCCATAAATAAATTCTACAAGTGGAGCTTGTGTACATGTACCAACTCCACACGAAGAATGTGAACATTATATACTGCAAACATGTGCTAATAAAAAGGGGAGAGTTTACAAAGGTTGTAAGTGGCCAAGTGACCTGAACTGGTTCCATAGAGAAGGAAACGTTAGAGTCATTTAATCAATGCAGTGTCTTTTATAAATCTTCACGAAGTCTCCTAGGAAGCCTTTAAGGAGATGGATTCCTTATTACTTGTGATATATGTTCCAATTAAATTGTCAGTATTACTTTCATCAGGCTTCCCAGTGTAAAGGATGGAAGGTGTGAGTCCAGACTCCTGACACCTACCACCTCCAAGATTCTTGCAGATTAGTGAGGACTCACCAGCCCACTGACTAGAGTCTAATGAAAAATGATGGCACTGCGCGAGCAATCCTGATGCTCCACAGCAGAACCAATGCAAAGCTTTGGTGACCTGAGAATTCCCGTATGCCTATCAGATACATCTCTTCAAATACAAGGACAATGTCTTTGTGGAGAGAAGAAAATGGACCTAGCAAAAATTATACACTCGCCTCTCAACTCCACCCCAGTTAGTAACAACCAAATCCAAGCAAGCAGATGCCCTAACTCCTACAGCCGAGGTTGTCTATGAAATATGTTGGATAACGCTTTTTATGAACCACATATGCAACTACTTACTTTATGAGATGTGAACAGCAATAGCTCAAGGCACAAAAATCAGGGCTTATTTCCCCCAAAGTGTACAGAGGGGAAAATGAGGCAGAGAATAAGCACTTTGCCACATCGACGTTGTAGTCAGTAAATCATAGTGGCTGTAGGCAAACTGAAAAAATATTAGAGTTGCAGCACAGAAGTTACTAAGGCTGAAAAGCAAATGAAACAATGAAGTGTACAGTTTACATTTTGCTTAGCCTTTTCTCTTTTGCAGTTTTCTAGGGTCAAATAATTAAAGCCTAAAAACACATTTTCACCCACAGTTTTGCCTCCACAGCTTGAAGGATCCATACCTGAACAAAAAGGAAATGCAATGGCCCCTTAGCTTGTAATTTAATGACCTAATATTCTCTTCCCATCCCTTTTCTTTCTCACCAGCCACTTAAGACATATGAGATTTTTCTGCCCCTGAGATGCTGCTGCTTGCTGCTCAGCTAATTACCTCCAACTGAAAAATGACAGCTCGGTATACTCAGAGATATATGGTAATCAAGCAACTAAATGCCCCTTCTGCTAATGACATATTTTTTCAATACATTCAAATGAGAGGTTCATCGGAAATTATTCACTTTCTTCTGAGTTGCAAAGGAAAATGAAAGGCAAATTATGGCTGTCTAAGCACGTGTTTGCATGAATCCTGTTCCACTGAATTAATCTGCTATCCACAGAGCTACTGAGAGCTAGCTCCTTCCTCTTGCCTTTTCATTTACCAGGTGGAAATGATTAAAGATTTAATTTCCTTGAAGGGCTATTTAGGTTGGAGATGGCACCTTTGCAATGCAGAAATCAGAATGTCCAGCAGAGAGATTAACCAAAACAATAGTTTCCAGAGAAACAGAGAGAGACAGAGAAAGAGGAGAGCAGATGTGGAGTGCTAGAATTTGGAAGGAGTCCAGTATATCAACCTAATTTTCAAATGAAGAAACTGAGGCCTAGAGAGGTTAAGGAGGTGGACCAATGTCAGCGTGCTAGTTTGTAGCAAGCTGGAATTAGGAGCTAAGCACTGGGCCTCCCTCCTCTTTCCTTCCAACCTGCTGCCAGAAAGTTGAAGAAAAAGTGGCCTGGGAAGTTCTGAGGGAAAGCACCAATGCATGCTTCATTTTTCTACGATTTCCTTAAGTACACAGCTTCGTTCATCTCAGCATCTACCCCACTCGTGCTTTCCCTACACACATCCATAACAATAGTCTCATGATTCACTTATCCTAATGCACTGCAGAGGTCAGTTTTAGCCAGTTGACAAGCAAAGGCCAGGTCAAGGAGAGGCCAGTAGGAGGAGCCCGCTCCCACTCCCCATCTGCCCATGTAGATACATTTTCATCACATTTCTCCTAGATGGAAAGTTCAGAGAACTTGGTCAGGTAGCTCTGCTTATCAAATCTGCCCACACTAATCCATTTTATCACACTTCCTCTGATGGGATCAAAATGTTTGATCTTAAAACACTTATCAGTCTTACTGCTAAAATGGTACTGCCCCAAAGTGAGTATAAAAAGCAAAGCTCTTAGAAGAAGGAAGAAAAAAATTAAATTCAAAATCCATTCCTTCCTACCCATGATGCCTGTCTCGATGCTTTTATTAAAGAGGCAGACACCGAATATGGTTTTCCCTGCTTCACTCTTGAGAGGCGACCAGCTTCAATACACCTGTTACCCAGCGGAGGTCCATGAAACTATGAGCACTTCCAGGAGGAGTGTCTGCCGTAAGGGCAAAGTCAGAAATGCCTTCCCCAAGGAAGGATGGCTGGAGAGAACAGCAGAAGGATGATGGGTAATAAGTGGGTGGAGTTAGGAGAAGCGACGGAGAAGGAGCATGCCAAGTCTGTGGTATGGAGCAGAGTCAGGGTGCACCCTGAAGGCAGAGGGATGGAGAGGGCCTGCAGCTGCGGTAAGAGATATGTCCTCCTTCTATGGGGGCTTGTGAAGTACAGGGGATGAATGGACCAGAGTACAGTAGACAGCCTGGGAAACAATGTGGCTGCAAGTACACAGACAGGAGGCCAGAATGATAAGATAGCTGAAATAGGGTTAGAATCTAGAGGATAACTGCAAACTAATATTGTCAAGCCTGAAAGATACAGTGCATATGGGAAGTGTGAGGAAAGGATATAGCAAAGCTAATTTGTGAGATTTGGGCTCATGGGGTGGTAGTGGTACCATTCTCTGAAAAAACAGAATTCAAGGAGAGCCAGGATAATGATCCAAATCTCTGAGCCTTAGTTTCTTCATCTATGTAAGGCACAGCAGTACATACCTGTCATCTCAGCACTCTGGAAAGCTGAAGCAAATCACATGTTCAAGCCCAACCTGAACAAATTAGTGAAACTTTCAAATTTTAAAATGCCCTATTCTGAAAAAAAAAATACTCATGGGCACAATAATATCTATATCACAATGTTAATGACAGCATTAGAAAATTTCCTGTGACATGGCTAGTTCATGGCACTCCCCCAAATAAGTGGTAGTTGTTTCCACAGGCTACTTTTCTTGATCCAAAATTGCAAATTTAGATTCCCAGTCATTTGTTTCTTTTTACTCTCTTCTCTTCACTACTCTACCAAATTGCTCGCTTACTGATCAATAGTCTCTAATAAAGTATGCTAGTGAAATGGGCATGGTGACAATTGTTCTTATAAACTTACTGTTGTAAAGGTCACTGTTGTAGTTTAAGTCACACTGGATCACTTTGCTGTTCAAGGGAAAACATGAATTGCAAATGTAGTTCCCATTACTAGCCAAATGATCATGTACAAATGTGTTTATTAGCCAGAAGTTTGGTACTGGGTTAGTTAAAGAGCAGAAAAACAACACTTTTAAATGAAAGGGAGAAATAATATGTGCACAGTACTTTGGCATTTATAAAACCCTTCACACATGCTATTTCAATGGAACCTTACAATAGAAGGAGGAGAAAGGAAGGGCTATTTCATTATTAGCTTTTCAAATTCCATTACCTTAGAAAAACTCACTTGCTTGAGCTCACAAAACAAAGAAGTACATTCTCGATTAGTAGATGAGTTTTGTGGCTCCTCATTGGATAATGTACCTATCATCCCTCCTTGGGATGAGTCTTGTGGCTCCTCATTGGATAATGTACCTATCATCCCTCCTTGGGATGAGTCTTGTGGCTCCTCATTGAATAATGTACCACATCCCTCCCTGTTGCCAGGTAAAATAACACATACTTGTTATCCTAGGTATTTGGGAGGCTGAGGCAGGAGGATCACAAGTTCCTGGTTAGTCAGAGTGATTTAGGGAAACTTTGGCTCAAAATAAAAACTTTAGAAATATCTGAGGAGGTAGCTCAGAGTCTCCTGGGTTGAATCCCAGTAGTAATAAATAAATGAATAAATAAATAAACAAACTCCACTTGCAAATGTCAAACCATTTGCTATAAAGCATTAAATTCATGTAACTTCTAAATAGAGAAAAAGGCAAATTCAAAACTCATTTGAATTTCCTCAGGAATACCTTATCAAATTATTACTATTGACAAGATGTTAAGCAATTATTATACACTAAGCTAGATGCTAAACAATTCATATACACTTGTTCACTGAAACTTTACTTTCAAAATATGTGTTTTTAGAAATCAAAATTACATAAGAACAGGGCCCAGGGATTTAGCTCAGTGTTTCTAGCACCTGTCTGGCAAGCTTAAGGTCCTGAGTTTGCAAGGTCCTGGTAACCATATACAGCAATGCCAGGCATGGTGACTCACATGCACCAGCAATCAGCACCACATATCACAGTGCTGGGTGTGGTGTCTCACGCCTGTCATCCCAGCACTCGGGAGACAGAGGCAGGAGGATTGCTGAGTTCAAAGCTGAGTTTACGACAAGCCTGAACTGCAAAGTGAGACCCTGTCTCAAAGTAACTTTTAAAAAATTACAAAAGTACAGATGACAAAAGTGGAGGCTCAGCAAGCATAAGTGGTTTGTCGAGCTACTAGATCCTGGTGTCCTCTCAAAGACGCAGCGTTAAGACTTCGATGCTTCTCTAGAATCCACTGAGTCCATAGCACAAACACCAATAAGGCCAAAATAATGAGGAGTTTTGAGTCATTCTACTGGATTTGGAGGAAATTCAAATTCTCCTGTTATCCTAAAAGAAAGCTTTTAATCTAGTTTCACTCATTTCCTAAGCCTTTGCCTAAGCCAGATGCCATTCTATTTTCACTGCACAATACCTTTCACACACAGAACACTCAGTTCCAAATTCTGGTCCTTACCCTCCCCCTATTGACCAGTAAGAGAAGGCAGGAGACTTACAGCTTAGATCAGCTGAGCTCAGTCATTCACTTTTTTTTTTAATTTTTTAATCTTTATTGTACATTATATATATGCATCATGATTGCACTCCATAATGGGGATTTGTACCAGTATAAGACACAACTTAATTCTCATTTTTCCCCATAGCCCTACCCACCCTACCACCCCCCCATATATATAAAATTTGTTTCCTTCACTTTTAATAGTTGGTAAAATGGGGTGATGATGGTTCCAACCCAATGAAGTCAATGGAATCATATGCATAAAGCATTCACTCCAGTTAGTTATGGTATTTTTTTTCCTCATTTTTAGATAGTAGCTCAGATGTTAGCTATACTCTACACCAAGGAGAAACTGGTTCCAAGACATAAAGTATTTTGCATAATCTTACTCAGCTTGTAAATGAGAGAACAAAGACAAGAAATTAAGCCTTCTAAAGGTGGCAGAACCCATTTTTATTAAATTGCATACTTGAGAAGGACTGGTCTGGTAATTTAGGACTCTGAAAGTAAGATCAGGGTGGAGTCAAATTGCTCAAAATACAGGAAAGATCAAAGGTCCTAAGGATATTTCAAAAGTGGGGTAAAAGGACAGAAAGTATTGAATATGGAGCAGGAGGAAAGAAAGGAGACAGCAAGTTTTTTTACCCTCTTCTTTTAACTGTTCTACCAAATTACCAGTTTACCAATCTAATTGCCCTAAATAGTCTCTAAGAAGTCATACTAATAAAACAGGAGTTGAGGAGAAAGAGACACTGTCCAAAGCAATTGGAGTTCCCTGAAGGTTCCCTCTCCTTTTACCTGTAGAACTTTCATGAAAATCGAGGCTGCATGAAAAATAAAAGTGTGACTAGAAGATTAATACCAAGCTGGTCCCTATGTAAAAATAGCTGAGGAGTGACTTGGGAGTACACACTAAACATCCCTCATTTGCACATTCTGGTGGAAAAGCAAGAGCCCCCATGCTACAGTTCACATGAGGAAGAGAAAGCTGTTATGGAGTTAGGGTGCACTTACTAGGCATGGGGAAGAAAAAAGAGGGTGTGGGGAAGATGTGACCCAGTGCATTATGGGAAACAGCTTTGCCTTCCTAGTGAATATTATTCCCTGTGCTGGAGCACAGTGGGCCTCCCTACCCTTCATTCAGAAATCCAGCTGGCCTCCCTTGCACAGAGCCAGGAGAGGGCCATTCATAGGCACTCTTCGTGATAACCATGAAGCAATGGGCAAGATTTAAGGAGAGGAACGGCAAGACTGGAAAATCTTTTTTGCTGTTCTTTATTTTTTGTTGTTGTTGTTGTTGTTGTTATTTGTTTCTTTGTTTATTTTTGTTTGTTTTTTTTAAGACACGGTCTCGCTTTGTAGTTCAGGCTGGCCCTGAGCTCACTGTGTAACCTAGACAAGCTGGAACTCAGCAATCTCCCTGTCTCTGCCTCCTGAATGCTGGGATTATAGACGTGAGCTGCCATGCCCAGCATGGTGGTTTGTGGTACTGATTGCTGGTGGGTGTGAGTCTCCACACCTGGGATTGTTGTATGTGGTTACCAGAGTTTGAACTCAGGACCTTGTGCTTGCAAGGCATACACCGGAACCACTGAACTAAATCCCCAGCCTTATATTTCTTATTTTCTTTAAATAGGCTCAGTTAACTTTATTTGAATGTAAATTGCTGACAGTACCATCACATATAATTGATACTTTTATTAAAGGTGTAATATTAAAATTTTCAAAAAATTTTAATTAAGTTAAAGATAACTTAAAGTTATCTTTCAGTTTACTTCCCAAAATCCTATCATAATACGTACCCAGTTTGTTTCTCACCATTCTAACTTCACATAAACCAGAGCCTTCCTTACAGCCGCTGAAAAACCATGAAATCTCCCTAGTTCTGTCTTTCTGTTTGCCAAAAATGTAACCGATACAAGACAGAATCTATATTAGCTGCATGTCCACTGAAGTTCAAATACTTGATTGTTACAGTTTAAAATTATGTTTGCTAAGACGATGTTTGCTTTCATGTCTCCTGGCCCAGGGAAAGCAATAATTGCTAACGCCTGATAGAAGTCAGTGGCAAGAGAGACCGAAAGGTGAGGTAAGGGCAGAGAGGAGGGCAGAGGATAGAAACAAGGAAAAACAGTGCTGTCTTTCTTTAGGAGACAGAAAAGTGTCTATGGCAGGCTTTGCAAAGAAGACAGTCTCTTGGGCACTGTACTCCTTTCCTTTTCTTCCTGTGTGGAACACGACACCATTCAAACTGTACCTAATAAAACAACTGCTGATTGGGAAGAGGAAAAGAAAGTCAGGTGACCCAGCATTGGCCCCAACTTCAACCATGGGTTAGTTATACAGTTGTAGACAGAATCTTGTTCTTTGGGTTCCCTTCTTCTCCTGTATGGAAATAAGGTCATGAGTGTTGTCAGTGGGACAGTGCCAAAGCTCTGTACATTTTCTAACAGGCATAGATAGAAGTCCCAGAAGACATGACATCCTGGAGCTCAGTTTATCTCAGCACATTCCCATGCCTTCTCTTCAGCTCCGCTCCTCCATTGCTGTGCAAAGAGCAGATACACTTGTCTTCTTCTGAGACAACATATTCCAGCCATGAACCAGCTTGCAGACAAGTGCAGCCAGGGAGAAACTCTAGAGCAAAGTCTGAGTCAGAATCTGCCCCCAGAACCTCCACAACCTGCTGGATCAAGCCAATGATGAGTTTAGAGCTGAATGTGATGTTTGGAAGAGGTGGAAGAACTCTCTCTCTCTCTCTCTCTCTCTCTCTCTCTCTCTCTCTGCTTCCTGCTACCATGCCACAGACTGTTTCCTTCTCTTCTGTGCCCTCACACCACCCAGCCTTGGAGCCAGCTGACTGTGGACTGAAACTGCGACACATTGAGAACCTCCTTCAAGTCGTGGGTGTCAGGTGTTGTGTTTCAGCAATGAAAGAGTAACTAAAGTGCTAGAGATCCGCCAGCCTCAGCATCCCAGAGTGGTAGGATTTTACAGGCATGTGCCACCATACCTGACATATTCTATTATTTATAAGTGTGCCACAACTCCATATGTGCCCTAGGGAAGAACGGTAGGAGATAGGATGTTACTCTGTGGCACTTCCATTTGCTACAACAATTGTGAAATTTGCCAGGGCCACACTGGGTGTGCAATTTGCCAAGTCCACATACTACATAAGGTGATGGAATATCCAGAAACTGACACAAGGCTCAATAGTCTATGGGCCATGAATAAAGCACACCCACTGTTTTAGGATGGCTCAGGAACTAAATAATAGTTTTCCTATTTGTAAATGATTGAAAAAATTCTGATGACTGATAATATTTCGTGGTATGTAAAACTTATATGAAAATCAAAGCAATGGCTATAAATAAAGTTTTATTGGAACGTGCCCCCACCCATTCATGTACATGTGATATGTAGTTCTTTACTGTTCCATCCAAAGGTCAGTAGTAGCAACAGGCCACATGGCCCACAAAACATAAGGTATGCACTTCTAAACCTTCACAGAAACATTTCCCAGCTCCTGAGATACTTGCTGCAATTGCTGTGAAATAATCTCCCCGTCTCCTGTCCGCCGGGGTAGGGCAACAATGGCCTCCTTTCATTCCCACCTGATCCACTTTCTTAGCTCTTCTGCATGTGCACCCTCATTGCTGCCTACTTTTAAACATGCTTTCCACAATCCTCTTCAGGCTTTCTCTATGCTCAAAAGCTCTCTGTGTGATTTCATCATCAGAAAAAGAAATATTTCTTATTTATTTTAACTTTCTTAATTTACTCTGCAGTACCAAGGAACTGGACCCAGGACTTCGCTCTGAGCTACATCGGACAGGCTGTCATGAGTCACCACGTTGCTGAGTAATGCAGGCTGTGCTTGGACTCATGATCCTCCTGCCTCAGTCTCCCAGAATGCTAAAATTACAACTGTATACCAACAGGCCAGGCTTATTTTTCATTTTTAATTAACGTTCATAACTGTATGCATTTATGGGACCACAGTATGATAATATTTCGATACATATGTAAAACTTATAGTGATCAAATCCCAGTAGTTCACTTTCCTCTTCTTTACTATCTCTTTGTGTTTGGACATCTTGGTCTCCCCTCTTTTAGTTCTTTGTAAATCTATTTTTAAATGTATTGTTAATGCACCAGTGGGTATCTACTGGTATCATTTATAGAACAGAGTCCAAAAGAGTTGTGATATGTCTGCAAGGCTATGCAAGTCCAGGCCCTGTCTCCCACCTGTGCTACAGCAAGCATCTTCTTACCTGGCTCCTGCCCACAGTCATGCCTCCGATCACATCTGTTCACAGTGTCCTACCTGACACCTACCTGCAGCCTGACCAGCCGACCTCTCCTAGCAACCTCAGGCTGACGTTGTATCTTGGCCACCAGTTGCTGCCCAAGCACATACTTTTTAGAGACTTCTGCAGTGAGGCTGATCGAGCTAACTTGAAATTATTTGACCTATAGTCTCACCTGACTCATCACCTCTACTGATGAGCAGACTGTAGAAAGTCAAGGGCTAGATTTTTGTCATCTCTATGACCCCAGTAGTCAACATGAGGAAAGAACATCATGTGAGTTAGTAAATTTTACAATAATAGTAATAATAATAATCTTGCTTCATTTAATTGTCTTTTATCTCAGTAGTTTAGGACATAATTTCTAAAATAAAAACAGCCACAGACATAAGGTTTGCCTCTCCAGCTTCAACCTTCATAGCGCTGTAGTCTTAGAGAAGCTGCTTAACTTTAGTAAGGTGCAAATTCCTTGCATCTTAGAAAATAAGAATGAGATCTAGCCAAACGACTCTATGCACTTCATAGGAAGGGATGATGGACATTCATAAAAATACCAACCAGCATAAATATTACACGTTCGCATCTCCCAAAAGTACTCATTTACAAAGCACTTTTTTAACATGATATTTTATCCTGGCCAAAAAAAAAAAAAATCGGACTCAAATAACACAAATTGTATGAATGTAAAGGATACATGTGAAATAATACAGCTTTTAGTGTCCTTGTAGTAACAGCCTGGCAGAACACAAGGATCACAACCTAGCCTAGCGGGTAGAAAACTTGCTTGAGGGGCTTGCAATGCATTGCAGAGCAGCAGGTAATTTTATTTTCATGATAATGATAATGCTCTCTGGCTTCTTCTGCTTTAATTTCTTCATAGGGAAATAAAATACCATATTACAAGTGCATGGAATTTAAATTTGAAAAAAAAATCACATCCACACTCATTCTCTCTTTTAAACTCAAGAGTTCCCCCACTTAGCAAATCTGAAATCCGTTCTTCAGAACTGGAAATGACTTCCCTTGTACCTTCTGGAAAAGTGAGAGGGAATTGGACTTCCAACTGTGGGCTTGGAGAGGAGTCTCCTCATCTCTTCATCATGCCTAGAGTCCACAGCATTAGAACATTTGAGATGAGCTATTCTGACATCTTTAAAGATTAAAAATGTGAGAGCAAGAGATTACAAGTGGCCTGTGTAAAATCATACAGTTAAGAAGAAAAGAAAGAATCCAGCCAGGGCCAGAACTCAAATGTCTCTCATAGTTACTAGAGACTTGATCATTTGACATTTTATCTTGTGTGATATTTGGCCTCGGAGATACATGCCTATTGATTGCTACCTACTAGCTGTCCTTATACTGAAGACGGCTGCCTTTAGACCAGTGAGATACTGCAGGAATGTAATAACTAGCTTCTGAGGCCAGGCCAAAAGAGACACGGAGACTTTGTCTTGCTCTCTGTAGTCTCGTGTTCTGAGAGAAACCAGCCACCTTGTTATGGGGTCACCCAAGTGAGCTCTGCTAGATCCATGTGGCAGGGAATGATGACACCCTGCCAGTTTCTCCACTGTGCAAATTTTGGAAATAGATTTTCCAGCCCCACAAAAGCTTTGAGTGAATGTAGCCTCTCTGTCAACAACATGGCCGTCATCTCCTAGGAGACCCCAAGCCACCAGTCAGCTCCCTCCTGACTTCTCGAAACAAAAAGCTTTGTGTCAGAATAAATGTTTATTGCAGTTTGAGTTACTTAGTTTGAGGTAATCTATAACGCAGCAATAAATAACCACACATTCCATTCCAGCCAGTAGGCGCTGTGAGGTGAAGGCTAATTCTCCTTTCTCCTGAATTTCAGGCTCGTTTTCTTAAAATGTAGTCATAAATCCACTTTTAAGTAGTTCTGTGAACTCACTCTGAGGGGACATGAATCAAGGGAGAGAACTTTCTTTAATAATCTGATTCTCTTCACCCAACTTCCCCAGAAGTGTTCTATCTTGTCGGCAAGCAATTTCCTCATGGTATACTCATGGCTGAGGTTTGCGATAAGGTTTCCTAGGTGGTGTGAGTGTCATATCCTCTGTCTGATCTGTTCTCTGAGGGTCACTACACAAAATCTGAGATGTATCTGGTGAAAAATTGGATCCAGAAATGATAAAGTTCATGGTGTTTCGGTATATTCTCCTGTCTTTTATCTACATTTCATGTTTCTCTCTTCTGTAAATCCTTCCATTATCCTCCTATCTTTTACAGTTTATTATCCTTATTAATGAGAAGTCAAAACCACAGAGGCTGGTTGTTCACTGTAAACATGCTCATTCTTCAAAAAACGTATTTATAAAACAAGGACATGTATTTTTCCAAAGAAAATAAATTATGAAACCACAAGTTCTCTCAAATGCTGGTTCATTTATGCAATTTTTTTTCTAAAAGAAAGTAAAAGGAAAAATCTGAAGTAACCCACCTCTCCCCTAGGAAAAACAATAATATGCATTTTTAAAGGAAAGAAAAGCAGGGTGCTGTTGTAGCAAACAATTGCACCTCATCCTGACTCCATAAAATCCTTGGCAGGGGGAGGAGGACAATGCAGGGCCAGCAATATCTGGCAGAAGATGCCTCAGGATAACCAGGTAAACAGAAATCTCGGCATGCAAGAGATCTCCAGGGGGAGCAGAGGATCTGGCAAGGGTCCTCCACCCTCGTTGGGGGTGCACTGACATAGCACTGACATAAGACTCTGAAAGTCTGAAGATAGCAGCAACAGAGAAAGTGAGCAGAAAGAACAGACAAGGTTTCCTGGAAAATGACCAATCTTCAGCATTCACAAGAGATCCATTCTGTGTAACCGACACACACTTCTAGCGTTTAACTCTCTAAATTATTTATAATACCTAATCCAATGTAAATAGGTCACGAACACTAGTGTTACACTGCATTGTTTAGGGAATAAAAACAAGAAAAGAAAGTCTAGATGTGCTTGGTACAAATACATTTTTTTCTGAATTTTTTTCAATTTTTAATTTTAATGTAATATAAGCATGTATTAATAAAGAAAACAATTCTATAAAAAATTTTCATAATAAAAATAATTAGAGAACCACAGTGGTAAATACACTGCTCATCATGATCTTCAGAGAATACGTGTTCAATTTCTCATCTAATTCCACCACATTTCCTAACAGTCTTATAGCTTTTTCCCATGAAACATTTTAATTATTCACAAAATATCTCAAACTTGGTATAATTTTGAATAATTTCTTTCTATTTCACAATATCTACTATACATTTACACTTATTTACACTTTCAGTTTGTCACATTAGAGAGACAATGTGATATGACATGTGTTCAGTTTATTTCACTTAAAATATGGTTTCAAGTTACATCCACTTACATAGAAATGTCTCAAGCTTATCCTTCTTTATGGTTGAGTAGCACTCCATTATATTTTTTAGAAACACATCTTTTTATCCATTCATTTGTCGGTAGGCTTTTGGGCTATTTCCAAAATTTAGCTATTACAAACTACATCACTATAAATCAGAATGTACATATATAGCTGTGGTATGATTCTTTTAATTCTTAACATACTTAAAAGGAGAATAGCATGATCAAATAGGGTCTCTAATCCTAGTTTTTTGAGGGATCCCCACACTGATTTCCACAGCAGCTGCACCAATCTGCATTCCTACCAACAGCGGAGAAAGGTTTCTTTTCCCCTACAGCCCCATCAGCATTTGTTATTGGTTAATTTCTTGATAACTGCCATGGTTTCTGGACTAATAAGAAATCTCAGTGCTGTTTTTACCTGCATCTTTTGAATGACCAGTGATGTTGAACATTTTTTCATATATTTATTTGCATCATCACTCTGGTCTCTGCGCCTTCTTACAACTCTGTGTGAAGGTCTCCCTTTGTTGGCTACTGTCTGGAATATATAAAGAGCTTAAAAAAATCAGCCCCTTCAAATTTAAAGACCAATTCAAAAATGGGCATCTGAAATGAACAGACACTTTTCAGAGAAAGAAATAAAAGCAGCCAAGAAGTATATGAAGAAATGCTCAACATCACTGGTCATTCGAGAGATGCAGATTAAAACAATGCTGAGAAATTATCTCACTCCACAAAGAATGGCTGCTATTGTAAAATTAACCAGCAATAAATGCTGGCAAGGCTGTGGGGAGGAAGGAACATTTTTTTACTGTTGGAGGGAATGTAGACTGGTGAAACCACTGTGGAGATCAGTGTATAGATTCTTCAAAAAACTAGGACTAGAGGTCTCATTTGACACTGTTATTCCCCTACTAGGAATATACGTGAAAGAATTAAAAGAATCATATCATAGATACATATGTGCACCCATATTCATAGTTTAGTTTGTAGTAGCTAAATCTTGGAAATAACCCAAACGCCCATCAACTGGAGACATAAAGAAGATGTGTTTTTTTCTAAAATGTAGTACTACTTTACCATAAAGAATGATAAGTTTGAGTCATTTATACTCAAAAGGACACACCTTGAGGATACACTCATAAGTGAAATAAATAGGTCACAGATGTGTAAATACCATATCTTTGTCTGGTATGAGAATCTGAAGATGTAAATGAGTTCTAGCATGTATAATAGATTTTGTGAAATAAAAAATATTTAAAGGGGAAAGTAATGAAGGGAAAGAAAAATATGATATTAAAAAAGATATAAGGCATATGTATATAGGGGTGAGGGGTTGTAGGATGGGTAGGGTAATGAGCAAAAATGAGAATTAACTTATGTCATATTCTGGTAAAATTCCCAATTTTGAGTGTGATCATGAGGTATATATAAAATGTACCAATAAAGAATTCAATTTAAAAAATGAAAATAGAGGCTTAATTAGGCCTGAGGATGAAACTGATTAAACAGGAGATGGGAGATTACCCCCCTGGGCCACATCTCAGGGAAGCACAGAGGCTGACAGTCTGGGTTCACTAGAATTAATTAAGTACTATCTGCCCCAGGAATCCTGGGGAGGAGTCACCCTCCACGATTGAACAGGCCCAGAGATATGGACACATGTCTGAACTCTCACTGCCTCTCAGTGGAAGACCAGGCCTGAAAGAGCAGATATTTGTCTTTGTAGAGGGTGTGATGAGGTTTTAGAATGAGCCTGACATGATTTTACACTTACAGTACTTTTGAAACAAGCATGTTTGGCATTTTTATATTAGTTTATTTTAAATATATCAGCAGTTATGAGGAAAGGAAGCACATCAATGCTGAGAAAGTGAGCAATCCTCACATTCAAAAACCTGGATGTCAGAGGCTTTGTGAGCACCACAAGTGGAAGTTACAGATACACTGGCAACTAACTGAGAAGCTTTGAAGCTGAGTGATACATGTGTAATCAGAGCCGTTTTAAAATTGCACTAATAATGACTGATAAAAGCTGCTCTTCCACTCTGGGTGCTGTGCTGAACACTCTCAATGCAGAATCACAGCAACCTCTCATGGAGTCTGATAGAAGAGGGATCTGTTAGAACTCTAGTGATGTTGCTCATCTGTTTCCATGGACAGAGACAAGCTACTAAGAGGTATACTTTGTATCAACTGAATTATTTGGTGGAAGCAAGAGATTCAGACAAATCAGAGCATCTTGGAAAGGAGAAGAAGAAGGAGAAGGAAGAAGAGGAGGAGAATAAGGAGAAGGAGAAAAGGAGAAGGAGAAGAAGAGGAAGAAGAAGAAGAAGAAGAAGAAGAAGAAGAAGAAGAAAGAAGAAGGAGAAGGGGAAAGGGAAGAGGAAGAGGAAGAAGAGGAAGAAGAATAAGAGGAAGAAGAAGAAGGAGAAGAAGAGGAGGAAGAAGAAGGAGAGAAATTTGTGTTGTCATTGTCTAAGATATGATCCCATCAGTCAGTTATATGAGTTATAGAAAGTACTCAACAGAATACCTATGAGTTTTATTTATTGTAAGCATGTTAGAGGTTCAGGCTTTAAGGAAGAAAAGTAGTGCTGGGGAGTAAACCCAGGCCCCCTTCCTTAGCCAGACAAGCACTTACCTCTGCATTATATCCTCAGCCTCTGGGCTGATTCTTAATGTAGGCATTAATAATGTGTTTCTCTTTCTTTCAGTCATACCCAGGCCCAGCTGGAGAAGGTGGACATGATCTGATGGCATCCTCACAAAGATTTATTAAAAAATCTGAATTTGCACCTGGATCACCACTATGTCCTAGGAACTTGGCAAAAGCAACTGAAACCAAGCTATAAAACTGACAGTTCAAAGTTTTCAGAGTTCTTTCAACTATTTTTCAGAATGTGGACATAACATAAAATGATTTGAGAGAGATGGAGCCAAAAGTTTCCAGTGGGCAGAACCTGAGAACATGGAACATGACCTCCTGACCCTGAGCTAGAGATCACTAGAGTCTACTGTTGCAGGGCAGAGGAAAATTATACACAAGTTTCACCTGCATCTGAACTCCAGGTACTGATCATTTGACAAGACTTCCAATTATAATCAGACCTCTGCTCCTCCTAAATCTGTGCTGCTTAAATTCCACCTCAGGAAGACATCTATGAATATGCCTCTAGCTATCTAGTAAATACTGCAGCTAACTTTTCTGACCCTGTATCTTCATCTGTCAAATGGAGCTAATGATGCTTTCTTTACCATACTGTTGATGTTCAACACAATTCTTTGTTTTGCAAAAGCCTGGGCTACAGTATTGGCTTCTATGTCCACCTGGCAACAAGCCTTTCATATTTGTGCATTAAACTTACCAGCCACTCAAAGCAAGGGTGAAGCTCTTCTACACTTCTGGGGGTGTCTGGGAGGTTCACAGGTGTGACTTTGGGGACATCTGACACCTCTCACGCTGCTGCTCCTATACTTTGCAACCATGAAGCATGCAGTTTTTCTCCACCTTCTTCCATGAAGTTTCAGCCTTGGAGCCAACTGACCATGAACTGACCCTCCTAAAACCATGAAGTAAATTAAACCACTCTTCCTTCATGGTGTAGGTGTTGGCCCCGCACTAAACTAAAAGCAAAGTGAATCAAAGATCTAAATGATAAAACAGAAACACTTAACCTTCTGGAAGATAATGTACATAAAACTCTTGTAGATATAGACCAGTACTTTCTGAGCAAAATCCTAATTGCACCAGAAACAGCACCAGTAATGAACAAATGGTATCTTATCAAATTAAAAAGCTTCTGCACCACAAAGAAAACAACAAAGTAAGGATATAATCTACAGAATTAAGAAAAACTGTACCAGCTATTCCTCAGATATAGGTCTAGTATCTAGAATATAAAAATAGCTTTAAAAATTAGGCCTATACAATAAAATCTAGGGCTGGGGATTTAGTTCAGTGGTTCTGGCACCTGCCTTGCAAGTGCAAGAGCCTGAGTTTGATCCCTGATAATCACATACAATAATGCCGGGCAGGGAAACTCACTCCTGTAATCTCAGCACATGGGAGGCAGAAGCAGGAGGATTGCTGTACGTTTGAGGCTGAGCTCAGGCCCAGCCTGAATCACAAAAGTGAGACCATCAAAAATAAATAAATAAAATATAATATGAATCTAAAATGGGCAACTGAGATGAATAAATACTTCTTTTAAAAAGTAGAAATGGCCACTAAATCATGAAAAAATGTTTAACACCTCTGTTAGAAAACTGCTAATTAAAACAATAAATGAGAAACATTAGATGTAAATAAAAAGCAAAATAAAAGAGAGCTAACTGGAAATAGAGAGAGAGAGAGATCTTTTAAAAGGGAGAGACCTAAAAGATGGAGAAAGAGGGGGAGAGGAAGGAATGGAAATAAGAATTCAGATGTATTTTATACACATACCAACTTCCCATGAGGAAGTAATTGCTATGTAGTGCAAACAAGTGCTGATAAAAACTGAGGAAGAAAGATGTGAAAAACGGACATTCTGTCCCAGCAACACAAAAAAAAAGCTACCTAGTAAATACTGCAGCTAACTTTTCTGACCTGTATCTTCATCTGCCAAATGGGACTAATGCTGTGCCTTTACCAGAATGTTGAGGTGAAAAAATTAAATCATGCTTAGCAAAAACCACCTAACCCTGCTGGGCACATGCTCAGTATGATCCTTAGATCAAACCTGCTGTCTCTCCCCAGAGAAATACCCAGCTTCAATCAGTCTTTAGTTCCTAGTGCAATGGAATTGTTAGGGATCTCTGAGCAATCAGAGCACTGCCTCTGCTCTCTGGGGACTCATTTTCCTTCTTCCCTTTCTACTGAAACATTACTTTTTTGAAGATAGCAGTGCCCAAATCAGTTGTTTCCTTCTATCACGCCCAACCAGAAGCTCTCCTCAGGAAACAGTGGACCACTTTCTCCTCCAGTGTCCTGAGGGAAGAAGCCCGACAAAAATGGAGTCCACAACCACAGGCGACGCGCTTAACACTCATTTTGGTCTAACTCAGGATCACAGGATGAGTCCGTGAAATCTCAGGAGTGAACAGTGCACACTTATGAACACCTGCTGCACCCTTGATCCCCTGGGAAATGCTTGTTGCACCTCCTACCTCCTGTCCCACCAACCGTCACTTAGAGGTACACGACAAAAGCCCAAACCAGAAGGTAAAGTGGGGCCATTTGCCCATGGCCATGGATCCAGATCCCTATCAAGAGAGGAAAAGCAGGGCCAGGGAGTTAGCTCAGTGGTTCTGGCACCTGTCTTGCAAGCGCAAGGACCCGGGTTCGATTCCCCAGTAGCCACATACCATACTAGGTGTGGAGACTCACGCCCAGCAGCAACCAGTACCACATACCACAGTGCCGGGTGTGGTGGCTCACGGCTGTAATCCTAGCACTCGGGAGGCAGAGGCAGGAGGATTGCTGGTGATGTGAGTTGGAGGCTGAGCTCATGGCCAGCCTCAACTACAAAAGTGAAACCCTGTCTCAAAAAACCTAAAAAAAAAAAATAGAGAGGAAAAGCAGAATCCAGGTGGACCGAGGTCTTTCCACTGTCAGATTAGGACTCCTAAACTGTGTGGTCCCCAGCTCATGCCTAGGAGGTTTTGCCTCTGGCAATGTTGACCTCAGCACTCTTGGATATGTTCAGGCAAAGATATCACAGTCCCATGGTAGCGATGTTTCCACAGAGGATGGAAATCTTTACCTCTGAGTAAATTTTGCAGAACCTTCTAATATTTGACTTGTTCCTCCCAGAAAACTCTGTACAGAAACCATGAAACTTATCTCCACACAGAGTTTCTGTTCTCTTTCCACTGGGTGGTTTTTTCATTCTTGTCTTATTCTTATTTCCTCCTTCCACTTGACTACTTTCCTTCCATTTTTTTCAATTCTTATTTCTTCAGAGGAAAAAAATCAACCGGAGGCTAATAATTCACACAGATATCTATTACTCTGAAAAACACCAGAGACACAGAATTTCAAATACTAAATTCTCACCCCTGGAACTTCTCTGAAGAGATTGCCAGACTCCATGTATTCTTCTGCCATAAATTTTGATCTGAAGTTATTTTTTAACCTAGCATCCATTTCCTTGCCAAAGAATTTCAAGAGTTCATCAATACACTAATACTACCTATTATAGACATTTTTCTGTCATGCAGGGAATAGTCTCTAGTTCCACAACTTGCCCTACCACAAGGTCCAGAAGAAAATGTGCAACTCGAACAACTCTCAAATATACATTGTGACTGCTTTGAAAAAGTCCAAGTTGTTGTAGTTAATTTATAGCCATTCTAAAGAAAAGGACAAACTCCAGAACTTAGAATGTGTGGAGATAAACACACCCTTGTACAGGGAGAAGGAAGGAGGGATTAACTCACTCACAGTGGAGAATTAATTCTTTCCTCTGAATTACTATCTGTAAGGCTTTCTCTCCCACTCCGAGCACTCCCCTCAGTATTTTTCAGTCAAGAGCTAGGAGCCTAAGAGAGAAAAATGGGCCTTTTTTCCCTCTACCATGAATATCTTCTCCACAGAATCTGAATCCTAACGATGAGCAAGGTCCTATGTTGTAAGAGCACAAGAAGCAGGAGTTTGAAGCGAGTGGAAACAGAATGTACTCGCCAACTGGTTCATTAGCTCAACAGAAATTTTGGCTTTTACATTTAATAATATTCATCTTTTTGGCTGTAGCCAAGTGATTAGCATAATATTTATAGTACTATCTTAATTTTGATGGGTCTAGAAACAAAGTCAGAGTAAGGAACTTGGAAAATGCTATACTTAGGATCTTGAACATCCTTCAAAAGCTCCAGTAACAGAAGCTCAGTCTCCAGGGTGATGACACTGGGAGGTGGTGGAAGCTTTATAGGCAGGACCTAACAGGAGGCCATTAGGTCATTGGGGTGGGTCTTGGAGGGGTTTGTGGGATCTGGCTCCTTCCTCTTTCTTTTTTCTTCCTGGCTGTAAGACAAGTAGATTTGCTACATCATGCAGCTATTCCCACAAAGACCTCCTTGAGTCAGATGTGTTAATGCAACCTTGTCATCCTAAAACTCTGGGAGGCCCCATCATTATTTATGATGGGGCATGCAGAAAGACTCAAAGTTCAAGACCAGCCTGGCTACTTAGTAACTAGTGAGATCCTGTCTCAAAATAAAAACTAAAAAATGACTGGAGACATATTTCAGTGCAAAAATTCTGGGTTCAATCCCTAATACTGCAAGAATATAAAAAATTCCTTGCTGTAGGCCTGAAAGTAATGCAGCCAGACCATCATGAACTGAATGAGCTAAAACCCTTAGCACTGAGAAACAAAATCAGTTTTATCTCTTTATAAGTTGACTGTCTCTGGTATGTTTTCACAGTGGTGGACGGTGACTAACACAGATGGTGGTAACAGTGTCCATGAATGAGGGAACAGAATTACACAAGAAAGGAAATCCCAGTAGTACAAGTGTATCTTCTAAGTTGCAGCAGAAAGCACCAGAGCTGGGCTCTAAGAAGGGCACAGAATTCTCCTCTGCTGAGCCTTGGGGCATTTGTCCACTACTTTATGTCCTTCAAGGGAGCAGCTGCCTCAGAAATGCTGGCTTCTTCCAGCCCTAGTTCAAGGCTGCTCTGTGCACAAGCCAAGCCAGCTCCAGCTGCCCTGAAGAAGCTGACAGTGGAAAGCAGACAGTGGAAAGGGACTGTCAGTTCCAAAGAGGCAGAATACAGTGGCCAGTACACAGCTGTCCCCTAAAGCCACAGTGAACCTCAAGCATGTGACAAGCACAGCAAAAGATTTTGCTGCACATAATTGCATATCATGACCCCTTTTTCTTCCTCTATCTTATGATTTGTGCAAGCTGAATGGAAAACAACTTAGTAATATTTTCAAAATTGAAATGCACTTGTCCAGTGCACATTCTTGCATGCACATGAAATGTTAAACACTCACTGGGATTTACTGAGGCATTATTAATGATAGGGCATGCGTGAAGGAGCAAAACTGCTTACTTCACAGCCAAGAAACAAGAAAGAAAATAGCCAAGTATCAACAAATACAAGACTGATCAAATAATGATAGTCATAGAACAATAGCAAAAGTGTGATAATTAGCTCCCCTTAACAACCTACATGAAATTGTAGCTCATGGGTCAGAATGGGTACAACTGATAAGAGCAGAAGCCAGCTGTGGAACATCTGGCATGGTGTTAATGATGCATCCTAGCCGAATGTCAGTCCTGAATGGCAGGTGAAGGGAATGATAGGTCCCTGTGGGATAGTTACATTCCCACTGTTGAAGTTGATTTCAGGTCACTGTTAAATTCAGCCTGAAAGTTCAACCACTTTCCCCTCAATTCTCCTGGCTAAATGTATTTGCTCTGAGAACATCACAACACCAAATGTCATTGCTTATTTGAAGAGCTCGTGGAAAGATATATTCAATATATTAGGCTTATTATGTAGCTATTAGTAGAGCTTGGTTCTTTTCCTGTTCCAATCACCATTTTAATTCCAGATGTTTTGGAAATTGATTGAATTATAAAACCAGAGTCCTGCATATGAATGGTCAGACCCCAGAGAGCTAAACTAATTCCACAGCAGGGTCACTTTATCAAGCAAAATGATAAATCACACTCAGCAGAGTTTTTCCTCTTCTTCCTGGTAGCTCTCTTCTGAACGTTAATATTCAAACAAAATTATACCAACTAGAAAAAAAGTATTTAGAGCCTAGAATAGTTCCCCCTGGGAACTGAGAGGCTGAATAACAATGTCCAGACCTGTCTGAAACAAACTTCCCCTTGTGGGCTCTTGCATTCTCTGTCTTTGCACACAGAAAATAACTCAACAACCTAAACAAGCTACACTATACTTTTAAATCTCAAAATGAGGCTCAACCAAATCCTGTGCCTAGAATCATGGCTGAAACTCAAGGTAAAAAGATGAGTCTAGTCTTAGATTCAACTCTCTCCTAGAGAGTTAGTTAACCCTGTGGAGTCTCCTACACCCACTTGTGCAGCCATCTGTCACTTGGCGTTTGTCACCACAGGGTGATGTACCTGAAGCAACCACCATAATAGACTGTTGTGATGTCACCACAAAGTCTCATTCTATCATAGATAGGGCCTTTCAGAGGTGGTTAGACCTAGGATGGGTGCCACTGAGGTAAAGCATGTGATGTTGTGTATGCTTCATGGTGCAGTCTGATGCTAGGAATAAGGTCGCCCTGCCTAGGCATGAGTGCTACCCACCATAAGGGTAAGTAGCCTCCATAAGATATAAGTGACGGGAAGAAGGTCACTGCTCTTTTCTTGCTGCCATTTAAATGCCTTCTTCCTGCCATCATAAGCTGTTTCTCCTCTGTAGTCCCCTCTGCTGTGCCACCCTGCCTTGGAGCAAGCCAACGATGAATTGAAACCTTGACAGGGTCAAATAAACCTTCCTCCTTTCACTTTGTTTTTTGTTTGTTTATTTGATTGTTTTGTCTCAGCAATAAGTGTAACTAGGACAACTGTCAAAGAAACAAGAAGCAAATTTTACCAGTGACCTAGCTGGCACTCTTCACTCTTTCCCACTGAGGAAAAATCCCTGAAGCTAAATAGAAAGTTCCTCATCTCATAATTCATTTCAGATGTGGTGAGGATTCCATACAGTCTAAGTCTCCATCCACTGAAAGCCTCCTTCTTCACCTGTATATTTTATGAGGGTCTGTGAACAACCTTTAGAGTAAATGCATTTGCCTTCCTTTTTCTACCCATGAGACTAGTTTTTGGAGCCACCACAGCTTAAAACAAAGCACACGCCGAGAAGGCTCATTCATCACACTGACAAGGGCTACAGGACATTTCCAAGCTGGGCAGCACTCAGCTCTGGTCCCAGGGGCTGAGTTTGATGATAAAATTCACCAATTTCCTAGTTTCTCTTAGGGCCTGTGGTAATCAGGGAACCAGGGAAGGCCTTTGGGTTGCACAAGGAGGTGAAAGGGCTTCTGGAGGAGTGAGTGAGTGGGTTATCCAAGCACGGGAGACAAAACAGGTGCTTGAATTGTGTATACTTCAAGCAAGCAGACAAGCCTCCCCTGTTTGTCCATCTTGTCACTGAACCTTCTCATGAGTGAAAGAAGGACAAAGATACTGAGAAAATCCAAGTAAAATACACCAGATTAGCAAGACTTCCTGCTTGCAGCTCATAGTCAGTAGAAAGCAAACAAATGAGAACTTACTTTTACAATCTTTTAATGAATAAAATATCATCTAAATAATAAGAAGAAAATTTTTCTCCCACTAGTATCCTTAGTTTCCATTTTTCATTAACAAATATTTCATGGAGGAAAATGTCCCTATTGCAACCTAACATATCCTCTTCCTTTCCTATATTCCCATGACAATTACTCCAAGTATATTTATTTTCCTCTGTATGTTTCTACACTTTAATCACATATATACCTATATTATATATAACATATATATGACATATATATCTATATCTATATTACATTTATCTATATTACACTATATATCTATATTACATGCATATCTACATTATGCATATATATTTAATTGATTCTAGTGGTACATTTTATACATACAGTATGATCACATTTAACACTTTGGACTATCAGAGGTACATGTCACATCTTATTCTCATTTTTTTCCCCTATCTCTGCACTCCCTACAATCCCAGACCCCAGTATACATAAGCTTTGTTTCCTCTTTTTTATTATTAATTTTTTTTTTTTACTTTCCCTACTCACCCTTTCTCTTACATGTGTATCTATATCACATATATATCTATGTAGATTATCTATATTATATTATATACCTATATGTCATATACATATATAAGTATACTACTAAATAATACCTAATATTATTTTTGCATACTTTAAACTTTTAAAAAATATATGTATTTCCTTCTGCATTTGATATTTATCCATCTGACTTCTAGTTTAATATAGCTGCCATTCAATAATCCATTTTATGAACCTGCCAGAAATATTGATCAATTTTCCTGATGGTAGACATTTAAGTCAGTTCTTATTTACTACTACCACAATACTGCTGCAGTGAACATTCATGAGTGTCTTTGGTGTTGGCTACTTGTGCACATATGATGTATTGAACCAATATTACTCTTGGACATTAGATTGTCCTCCCTTTATTTTCAGCAGGTAGCCAGAACTGCAATTATCTGATCCAGGAATGTATGACCTTTCAACCTGGCTACATATTGTCAAGTCACTTTTTTGTAAGTTAATAAATTGAAGTGACATCTCATAATGTTTACTTTTATTTACATGATTACTTGTAGAACTGAGCATCTTCCGTGTATTGATTAGTTTTTCTTTCACTCTCCATCAATTTTATGTCTATACTCTTTTTTCCTTTTTCTTCTTGGTGGCCATCAGAAAAATCTGTTCCTGGGGAGGGGGAAATCCATCTTATTTCAGTTACCATCATCTTAAAAGGATAATAAATGAATAAAGGAACTAGCAAAGCAAAAAGAAGAGTCTTTTCCCAATAATGCCACCATTCTATTGAATTTAGAAGAGTACAGTCCATTGAAAACTAGAGTAAAAAAATGCCATACATAAAACATAAGCCTGGTACATAAATTAATTCTTAAAACCTGGTAAGTAAATAAAAGTAATTTATGTCTGCTTCTAGAAGCTTTGGGGTTCCAACAGTGATGGCTGTACTATAGGCGAGGTATCCCAGGGATGTGGACATCCACCTGCGGTGAGAATCCTCCACAGTTTTATGCCCTTGAGCTAAGGGAACAGAGAAGGAACCAACAGTGCTGAACTTTGACCTTCCACCCAGAGTGTAATGGATATCACCTTGTGTAGTCCTTTCAACAAAACTGCAAAAGGTATTATTTTCCCCTTTGAGGATAAGGGAATGCAGACTTAAATGCCTAGTCTGAAGCCATGATGAAACCTGTAATTGAGAAATCTAAAATTTGGAGGTTTTTCTGCTTCCAAAACTCAAGACTTTTCACCACAGGAGAATCATAGTACTTTTCAATAAAGTTCTTTGAAGAAAAGTCTGCCATTTGGAGAAGTTTATAAAGCTGGAGAGAAATTAATGTTAGCTCATCTTTCAAAGATACATTATTTGAGGAGCTAGAGATGGTGCCCAGTATTTCCTGAAATCTGACCATGAGAGATCTTCAGAGATAAGTTTTCTCACTGCTTCATCCACAAGAGCAAACTTTGGCCACCATATTATCATTCAAACATTGAGAGTGCCATGGGGAATTGACAAGTACCCTATCCTCTCATTCTACCACTTGTTCTCTTGCTAAGAAAACAGTGGTTGGTTTTTCTGGAATCAATATCAGCTGCTTCCTCTGGGACTTGATAATTTGCCAAGGTATGGTAAGGGCAAGAGACAAACTGGGCTTTGAGTCACTATGAAACAAGTTTTATTTTCAAAAACTACTATGATTTATTTCAGAATTCTTTAAGTCAGACACTCCCTCATGAATATTTCATATTAGTGTTTATTTCCCAATTACAAATGCTGGGTAATTACAGAAGGAAGCCACTCTGAACCCAGAGAGTAAACAGTATGGAATCTTGTAGGAATTTCTGAAGTGCTTTGCGTAGCTCTTAAGAACTCTATGGGTTCACCCATGGGTTTCAGGGCAGAGCCTCTGTATGAACTCCTGTTGGGGGTAACTAAGGCACATCACTGCTTTGGATGAGCTTTCAGCAGAGGCTCTGCTGGACAGCTCCTACTGCACCCTCCTGTCTCCCACAAGCACTTCCACACTTTCAGCTCTTTGTTCACTGAAGCCCAGACAGCTTGCTCAGCCTTTCTAAGGAGCCCAAATTGCTGGACAGACAGCGCAGAAGGCATCACTCTCTGATTCAGGAGTTGGCCAACAGATAAATGCCCCAGCGCCTAAGAACTTCGCAGGGAAAATCTAAATGGTGCTGTGCATTTCACTGGTCCATAGCAACACCCAAAGATGCACACTTTCCTGGCCTTCCTTCCTTCTCTCTCTCACTCTCTCCACTCAATATTGCATCTTGGGAGTATCTTTCAAATAGACTACTTACACTCGTGTCCTTTGGTCATTTGAAGGAAACTTAAAAGCCCCCAAAAGATTCCCATACATACCTATCTGTCATTTTAGCTACAGCCTCCCCCAGGAAGCTTTCTAGGACTTCTGCTAAATGATAATGAAAACCCAAACTTCCATTTGCACAATATTTAACTACCTATTCATATTTCTTCCTCAACAGTGAACTTCTTGGAGATAGAGACTGTTAACTTCCTGAGCTTGATCCTTTGCATAATCTCAGACACACAGCAGGGACTCAACAAATACCTGATGATCACATAAATACAGGAATGTACAGTAATATACTTGGTCGGATGCTTTCCAGTAATAGTCCAAGATGAACAATGTTCATAACACTCCTTTGGTGAAGAAGATTCCCATGTGCTAGAAACAACAGACAGGAAAACAGACAAATTCCAAAGCCACATGTTTTCACAAGAATGGAAACTTGAAATTAATATTATTTAATATTGCTTTGTTAGGCCTTGCCAGGCCAGGAAAAGACTGTAAGAAAAGATACTTGAATACAAATTTTTAAATGAATATAGCCTAAATATTTTTAAAAGATGAATAAAGATAAAATAGAATAAGCAAGTTACACATATTGAGTCCTTGCTTCTTACTCGCTCCTTGTACAAAAGGATTTTCAGGTATCCTTTCATTTTCTCTCCATGCATAGATACTATTTACCAGATGGAAAGACTGGAGTTTGTGATGTAAGGAATTTGCCTGGATTTGCACAACCAACAAAGGCAAATCCAGAATTTGGGTTATCTAATTCCCAGAGGGCCAACCCAGCCTTTACTATGGCAAAGTCTCCTCCCCTGAAAAAGCAGGAGTAAAAATATGGGTTATTTCCTCCAAGTACCATGGATTCTCTGTGAAACAATTGTTGGCCAGGAGCAAACAAGTTTTGGGGAAATGACATGGTGTCATACTTAAAATGTGACAAATGCCATCATACTCCTTCCTCCAAGCACATGCTCAACCCACCCCAAAGTTCTTATTTACCCTTTCAAAGATGAGGAGTTATGGGGCCTACCTTCTTCTCTAATTTGAATGGTGGGTGCCAACATTGTTCTTGGCTTTCCATTGGTTCCTTCAAATTTTCTTAACAACAACAACAAAAAAGGTGTGGTTCTGACTGGAGGCACCTCTTAGTTCTTCAAACACTTCTCAGCCATTCTACATTTCTAAAGAGTGTCAGTGTGCACAAAACACACAAACACACACAAGACACACCAAAAAAAGATCTGTCTCCTAGGGACTGATCTCCTCTTCAGTATATCTGAAGAGTTGTCTGGAATGGTCTTTGGTAATTAGAGGCTAATACAAAATATTTCAAGGCTGAATTTCAAGTCAAGACCTCAAATTTCTTCTCAGAATCTGATAAACTATCCTACAAAAACAGATTGTATCAGCTTCATTCTCTTTAGAAGGAGAATCCTGCTTCTGTAACTTCCCTTCAGTAACTGATGAAGTTTGCTTATCAGACGTGGCTTTCACAGGACCTATTACTATTTATGTCATTTTAGCAAAGAGTGAGAGAGGAAGGATAGATGAAAAGGAGATGATGGAAGGACAAGGAGAAAGGGAGAGAAAGAAAGAAGAAAAAATAAGTGAGAGAGAAAAAGAAGGGAAAGGACCTGGTATTTTTTCTAATAAGTATAGCTGGTTAGTAAATACAGTAAGTGCAAGGAAAATAAAATTCTTTCTCTAGGTTTATTTTCTGTGAATAGGAATGAACCAGCTTCTTGCATTACCTCTGCCCTGCAGGACACCAGACAGAAGAGAAAACAGCAGAGGAAAAAGATGTCTTTGTCCACACTTGAAATGCAGTGTGGGTAGAAGGGGGTAAAAAGAGACCTTCTAATGACCTAGAGACAGCATAATTGATTAAGTGTGGAGACTGGGATGAAATGAGTAGCCTCGTTCTATATGCTTTAAGGGACTGGCTGGGCTTGGGAGATGGCAGAGAGTAATCACGGAGTGACAGGAAGTTATTGATGCTATATCAAAGGTCTGTTAATATGCTCTTGCAATGAGAATTAGACTTTGAGCTGGTTTAGCTGAAGCCTGTAAGAGCCTCTTTCAGGAAGACTCTAATCCTCATAGAATTGAAGAAGGTAACCACATGCCACAGAACACAACCACAATTTATGGCTGACTTTCTGGCAGAGATCTCTGGCAGCCCCCGGGGGGTCAACAAAGCTGTGATTTCACATTAATTGATATGGAGGATGCTATTTCCCTGATGACATCACCTCCAACTGAACAAGGCAGACACACATGCCACATGCAGTCATGTGTAGTGCATGCACTTTTGTCATTTAGCATGTATCACTCCTTACCAGTAGTATGAGAAAATGGGGTGGGACAGCTTTGAAATCCAACAGACACAAGTCCTGTCAAAAATAATTCTGCACATTTAATCAGCTTTAAAATGCTGATGAGCGATAGTACCTATTTCAAAAGGTTATTGTGGAGAAAATATAATATCTGACATGTAGTAACCATTTGTAAGTGCCATCACTATTCGTATTTTCTGAAAGAACTATAAATGGGACTATCAGTTAGAGTTTGCCCTTTGGCCTAATGTTTTTCAAGCACCTATTTTGCACACATTGTTAACTTCCTTCATGAATCCTTTTTATTCCTCATAGCATTTCAGTGAGGTAAGTATTATTATTCTTTCTTAAAAGCTAAGGAAACCAAAGTTCAAATATAATAAAACAACTCACTGTTCTGTACTCAACTAAAAAGTCATAAACTTTTTGAGTTCATGTCTCTGATTCCACACTATCCTGTTATATCTTTTATGGACATGAATTTTATAACCCATGGGTAGTCTATCCCCCAGTGTTCTGATAAACTAGTTCTTCAAAAACAAGCCCAGATTTGTCACATTTGCCTATTGCTTATGGTCTAAATAGTCATACTATGGCTGATTTCAAGTCACCAAAAAGCAGTTTGTAAAATTTTCCTGCATTGAATGATCAGCTTTCACTGGAATTTATTTTTGAAATAAGGTTACTGTATTCAAAGTGTCCCAACCTTGGGAAGCTAAGGCTTGACTTTATGCCTCCTTCTGCCCATTGTTGGCTGTGCTCTTTTGCTCCCAGACGCCTTGACTTTCTCAGGCCTTGTAGATCGCACCTTGCCTCCTCCAGGAAAGGCAGAGACAATCTGGAAGTTCCAGTCTGCAAATTAGTGTCAAATAAACAACAGGAAGTAAGGCAGTTTGGTAAGACCAGTGGCTGAGAAAGAACACTGATGGCCAAAAGTGAGGCCACAAAGAGCCGGTGTAAGTATGGGGCGAATGAGTAGAGTTGTCCAGATGTGGGCCAAAGGCAGATGGGGGTTCAACCCTCTGCCCATCTTCTTTCTTGCTGTGCTCCTGGGTGAAGTTTGAAATTCTCTTTGCCTCATTTTCCTTTCCTATAAATGAGAACAGTGGTATCTTCATGTAGATGATTAAACACTGCAAGAATCTAATGTTTGGGAGGCCATGGTTTGTAGATGGAGGTTTTTTCCCCCAGGTTCTTGTGGTCTTTCCTCTGTGCATGTACAACCTTCTCTCCATGTGTTCTAATTCTCCTATATATAAGGACACCCATCTCACAGGATTAAAGTCTAGCATCTAATCCACCTTAAATTCTTTATTTTAACTTGAAATTAAAAAAGCCCAATCTCTAAATATGAATATATCCTGCCCTCATAGGAGTCAAGGGTTTACCACAAGAGTTTAGGTAACAGGGATGGGAGACAGCACAATTTCTCCTTTAATAAATTGTGCTGTTGTAGTAGAGTGTTACAGTGATGGCGTCTAGCAAGTCACACTCCTCCCTGACACTCCCCACGTGCAATCCTAAGTGGTTAACAGAATATCAGCTTCATGTTTGGCATGTAACTTGCTCTGGACAATGGGACAGCTGCAAATATTATACAAGAAGGCTCATTAACACCTGGTGCACTGGGGTTTTCTCGTTCTTCTTGTTGTTCTTGTTCTTGTCCACAATTATATGACAAAACCTGAGCTAGTCTACCCCACATCATGAAATTGCTTGGGCATAAAGTCTTCCAGAAATGAGGAGCCAAAATCAATGCCCAGATGGGTAGGTGAAGCCACAGGTGAAGCTGCACATTGTCAATCAACTTCAGGGGGGTAAGTGAGCCCAGGAGAGGCCAGCAAAATTACCTCACTTAGCCCTGCCCAAAATGTTAAACTAATAAACAGATGCTACATGTTGGTAAGATTTAAATGGCTTTTCAGCAGCCATAGATGAGGATAAAGCTATAGAACTTATTCTGTTTCTTAATTTTTTAACATTATGCATCCAGGATATTACTTTTGGTAGATCTGCTTTACCCCTTCTCGCTGCTGTGTGGTATCCTGTCACATGCACATGCCATTTTTACTTATCCATTGTTCTAGGGATGAGTGGTTGGACTGTCTCCAGTTTTCTGCTCTAACATTGTCATGTAGGTGCCTTCTTTGCCTGTGTGAGTGCTTCTCTGGAAACACTATTCAGAGGTGAAATATAGGGGTTGTAGAGCAAATATACACTTTGTTGTGCTATTACTGAATTGGTCTTCAGAACAGTTATGGAGATCTATTCTCCTAGATGTGGAGAAAAGATAGGAGGGGGACCTTTATATGCTTCTTATCGGAGCTGCAAATATAACCTGATGAGTGGTCCAGAAACAAAAATTCACCCTCTGAAATAAGCAGATCTTAATACACTTTCCTTTTATTTTTCTTCATTACCTTGTGAAGAATTGACAAACTTATTTTTATTATTCTGCCATATTTCCTTAATTCAGTTTTCTGTTTTCCATCCCTATATTGAAATTTTGTGATTTTTTAATATGTTAAATTCTTAATAATAAAATATGTAAAAGAACATTCAATTTACTGGTGAGAGAGAATTGTGTTGAAAACAGTCTGTACATGTTATCAACATGATTAAAATCAGGTAAAGATAAAAATATCTTTTGATAAAATTAAAAAATGATTATCATGAGAAGAGAAAATATCAGGTTACAGAATATTAATCTAGGCACAAATAAAACCGTGGTGACTGGAGCATTGGTTCTGAGATTCTTTTCCATTATCAGCTTCCTGGGCTCTGCTCCTAAAGTTCTGTAGAGCAAGAGGGAAAAAGCTGAGGCTCAAAGCCTAAGACTCGGATCAGTATGAGTCCTTTCTCTGAGTAAGCATAATCTTTTCTTTTTTTTTAAATTTTACTCTTTATTGGTACATTACATATACACATCATGATTGCACTCCATAATGGGGATTTGTACCAGTATAAGACACAACTTAATTCTCATTTTTCCCCAGCCCTACCCACCCTACCCCCCCATATACATAAAATTTGTTTCCTTACTTTTTTGTTACAATCTCAACATTGTCCCCCTTCTTCCTATTTTACTTTGAGCATTTTCTATTTCACAATATATAACATACAATTCTAGGACTCATTTACATCTTTATTTTCTCATACCAGAGAAAAGATGCGATATGTACCTATCTGTGCCCTATTTATTTCACTTATGAGGATATCCTCAAGGTATGTCCATGCATAATCTTTAAGAATGGAGATGAACCAGACAAAAAAGCCAGCTGTTTTCCTCTTAATAATTTATAGCCTAAAAGAGTCCAGGAAACTTCAAACTTTTAAGACAACCTGGAGGAAAATCAGCAGGTACACAGCTCCTTGACTTCAGAGAATCTAAACAAACAAATCTCTAAGACAATGACAAGCAAGATATCAAAGGTAACCAGGTATACAAGAAATCAAGACAACATAAAAGAAAACAAGAAAAAAATATTATTGACCATAAACAGATAAAAAAGATATTCATAGCAAAAAGAGACTTTTTTAAATGACAGACATAAAAAGACTAAACAGAACTTCTAAATGTAAAATAAATAATGAAAGTAAATATTAATAAAATATAAAGTCCACTAAACAAGTGTACATCAAGGAAAGAAAACCTTGTATAAATATTTTAATATCAAATTTATTGAGACATCACGAGATCAGCATAAGTTACCTTTGGCCTCCAAAATTACAAAAGGTGTTAAAGCAATGATCATTAGCTTCCAGATGATTTTTAGGATGGTGAATGGCTGAAGTATGCACACATTTTTTTAGCAGAATCTGTATATAATAAAGTATATAAGAAAAGGAAAACTCAATAGTTATATTGGACCATAGATGTGACATACTTAAAGAGAAATTAGGGACAAAGATGATCTTTTTCAGATAAAACACAGATAATAGAGATTAAACATTTGACAATGTTGGTTATGCTTGTCTAGGAGCAGGGGGCATCTTGTCCATTTTCTGATGTCTTCTTTAGTCTCCATCTTCAGAGTATTGTAGTTTTCTTTGGAGAGGGCCTTCACACCTTTGGTTGGGTTTATTTGTAGGTATTTCATTTTCTTTGATGCTACTGTGACTAGTATTATGTTTCGTAATTTCCTTCTCATTGAGGTCATTCTTGATGTACACAAATGTTAATAGATTTTTGTATGTTGACTTTTATCCTATTACACTGCTGAAGTTGCTTATTAATTCTAAGAGTTTGAAAGGAATCTTAAGGTCTTCTGTATAAAGCATCATGTCATCTGCAAACAACCACTCTGGCCATTAGAGAAATGTAAATTAAAATAGCATAACATTCCATTTTATACCAGAAAGACCAGCAATCACTAAGAAATCTAAATTTTAGCAAATTTTAGAGATGCTTCAGTGAAAATAGAACAGTTCTAATTGTTGTTTGAAATGTAAACTAATACAATCATTATGGAAATCAGTATGATTTCTCAAAAAGCTAAAATTGGAAATTCCATATGACCCAGCTATCCTCCTGCTAGGTATCTTCCCAAAGAGATTAGGACATCAGACTACAGTGAAGCACACATACCAGTGTTTATAGCAGTGCAAATCAAGATAGCTAAGTTCTGGAAGCAGCTTGTATACCTGTCCACAGACAATTAGATGAAAATGTGATATCTATACGTAATGTAATACCATTCAGCTACAAAGCAGACAAAATCAAGACATTCGTAGGAAATGGATGCACTTGGGAAATATAATGTTAAGTGAAATAAACCAGACACACTAGCTTAAATACCATGTAGTATCTCTCATTTGAGTGAGGCAAAGTACAATGAACCTATAGACAACTCATTCGAGACCCTTCCTGTCTCTCGGAAGCTATTCTATTCCCTATTCCTATTCCCACGAATCTCTCCTATTTAAGGAAAAATAAGTAGCATATAAAAGATGAATAGAATGAGATATGGGACTAGACCTCTCACAAATGCAGAGTATATGAAAACAAGGGTGAAGAGGAATGAGGAGAAATAAGTAGATTTAAGATATTCCTGGGCCGGGGACTTAGCTCAGTGGTTCCAGCGCCTGTCTTGCAAGTGCAAGGACCCAGGTTCGATTCCCCGGTAACCACATACAATACTGGGCATGGAGACTCACCCCAGCAGCAACCAGTACCACATACCACAGTGCCAGGCTTGGTGGCTCACACCTGTAATCCCAGTATTCGGGAGGCAGAGGCAGGAGGACTGCTGTGATGTGAGTTTGAGGCTGAGCTCAGGGCCAGCCTGAACCACAAAAGCGAGACCCTGTCTCAAAAAACCTTAAAAAAAAAAAAAGATATTCCATATTCAGGAACCTAATAACCTCCATGAATAAAAACATTGTATGTCATAAATATGAGCTAAGATTAATAATATCAGTAAGAATGAAAATAAATAAAGGGATTTAGAGGAGGAGAGCTGGATGTGGGAGTAAAGGAGAAATGTATTTTTATAAAGAAACAAGTTATATTATGTACACGTACTCACTCCCCAAAAGAGCTGCCAATTTCAAGTACTCCAAACATGTATTAATAAAAAAAATAAACATTCACTGTATTCTCTGATCACATCTCTTATTCTAAGCTTTACCAAGAAGGAAAAAAATGTATTAAGTTTTGAATTTTAAAAATAAGTTACGATGTTCCTATGGCAACTAATATCATGGTCAAAGAGCAAACAGTACAGTAAAAAGTCTGTCATCTAGGTTAACATTTCTGGTATACTGCCAATGCATGTAAACAAGAACCAAACAGTCAAGTAAATGAGGAGCAGATGGAGGAAACCAGCTTCCCCACTGTGTGAGTGGGATTTTAAAGACAAGCAAGAAAGGAGCCTAGAATACCCGAGTGGTGGTGAGTGGAAGTTGGAGACATCTATAAGAATTCATAGTATGGTTTCATAATAGCAATATTTATGGATATTTATGGATATATATATACCAGTAAATAAACTCATCTACATTTCCTTGCTCTGTTAGTGACAGAAATTAAAACAATGATAAGGATATTTAAAGCCTAGATCTTGGTTTCCAAAACTGTCCTCCAATAAAAAGAACAAGCTTCTTGGGGC
>PVIR01016753.1:0-36089 GCA_004026965.1 Petromus typicus | reverse complement strand
CACACACACACACACACACACACACACTCCTCTCTCCACAGAGAACACCCAGCATCTGTGGGATCACTGGAAGATGATGTGAGCCCTCCTTCTTGCCCTACTTATAGACCTCAGTTCTTTGCAACTTATAAAAATGTACACATCTATGTTATGATGAAGAAATACTCCTAAGAGTGCAGGGGGACAGCCAAAGGAGTCCAGTAGTTTTTCCTTAAGACTCTCAATAAAATATATCAATCCTATCCCATTTTCATAGACTGCTGGAGCAGAGGTAATTGCAGCATTCCCAAATGGCTTACCTGACAGGTTGGATGGCCTCACTGCCTGTTCTCCTGTGGGCACCTTTGCTTACATAACTTGAGGAATGTCAAGAGGACTTGGTTCTCCTAACCCCCCAGACTCACTCATTGGACTAGCAGACACTATTTTTCCAGATATTCTTCTTCAAATGTAAAAATTGCTGAGAAGCCACCAATGCTGGGCAGTGCCTTTCTGACGGTGCAAATTCATGCTGGAGATAGAGCAACCAGGAGGTCGTACTGTACCATCTCAGGAGTGGTTGAAGAAGCCAGGAATGGTGAAGACCAAATATGAGACCAGCTCCTCTGAGCTTTCTTTCTGACCATGAGCTCTGTCTTTGCCCTAATTATTCAAGTTTTAGTGAGAATCTTATTGGATCAGTTATGTGAAAATTCTCCACTCTTGATATTTGACTGAATTCTCCAGCCCTGGATATTATATCACCCTGGCCTGACTTCAGCAAAATCAAGTTGGTTAAGTGAAACCCTCATTCCCATCTATGAGTTCCCTTCTTAATTTGCCAGCCACTGAATCCTCACCCTGCTCATTGGAAATAAATACATCTCTACTTGTTCTTATTGTATTCTGAGTTGAGCCTAATCTCTCTTCCTTACTACAAAACCTAGTATCATAGTCCCTCTAAATAAAGTCAGCCTTAATGTTCTTTAAATGGTCTTGGACATATGTATCTTTCTTTTAATAGACAGGAGAAACTTCATAGTAAACAGAACCAAAACAGTGGTTTGGTTCAAACAACCAAAAAAGTATCTTGCTAGGGAAGTAACATATACCATGGCCAGAGAAGATCTAAAGGGATAACTGTGACAAAGGAATCAGACCTCCACTGGTAGTCACAAGAGGCAGATTTCAGGTCATAGTGGGCCAGAACATGGTAATAGCTGGTGAGTGGCACTGACCAGAAGTCACGCTGGACTTCAGAGGACAGAAGGAGCTGCCTATAGTTTTAAGTTATAATATAAGCATATTCATTAGAGGGCTGCTTAAAGTATTGTTCACTGAGGATGTGGACTTAGGGATGGTTCATATGCCCCTCGCTGCTCCACGTCAGTGCTGGTAGACTTATAAAGATCAACACCAGATACAGATAAAGCAAGCAATAAGTAGGGGCACTGCAAAAGTTCTAAAAATTCCAACCTGAACCAGAGATGGTAGGAATGTCTGGGAAAATGAAAAGGGCAAATACTACGTTTCTTGAGAAAGGTTTGGAGAGTTAGAGGGATACAAGGGGCTCTGTGCTCAATTGTGTTTTTAAATGTATGTTTCCACATCTGCCTCCAATAATAAATGGATGCATGACAGGAGAATTGATAATGTTAAATTTTGTCTCACATAACAGAGTGCCCTAGAATGTTAAGCCATCAATAGATATGTAATCTCTTAATCAACATAATTAGAGAAATAACAGTCATAATTAACAATTGTTCAGGACTTATAATGCATCAAGCATTATTCTAAATATTCTGAATCAAGCTTGAAATGTTGGATTACATTGCAACATTTCTTATTGGAAATAGATAGTCAATGAATTCAAGGATCATATTATTTGAGAAAAGTATTAACCAAGTTTCCCACAAATCTCATTTCTTTAGAAGGTGTTATTTATTTTTGCATGTAGAAAAAACATGTTAATAATTTCATGGATATTTTATTTTGTTTTTTGAAATTTTATGGGCTTAGAAACAAAAATTTAAGTTATTGATTTCTGTAATTATAGGCTTGTATGGTTATTAACCTTATACATGAAAAAGAAATGTAAATTACATGTCAATGTATTTTTAATGTATTGGGCTACCTAATATATATTCTTAAATTACAAACAAAATAATAAGATGTTCGGGCAGAACCTAATTGGATATATGGTTATTTTTTGAAATGGACTAAATTCCACAAAAAAGTATTTCCTCAGTATTTACTTCTTCAGTGGTATGCTTGGATAGTATATTCTTTTCTTTTAGACAGGGTCTTGCTTTGTAGTGCAGGCTGGCCCTGAGATCAGCCTCAAACTCACAGCACAGCAATCCTCCTGCCTCTGCTTCCCGAGTGTTGGGATTACAGGCGTGAGCCACCACATCTGGCATTGTGGTATGTGGTACTGGTTGCTGTTGGGCGTGAGTCTCCATGCCCAGTATGATATGTGGTTACCAGGGATCGAACCCAGGCCCTTGCACTTGCAAGACAGGCGCCGGAACCACTGAGCTAACTCCCCGGCCCAATAGTACACTTTTAATCCGCAAAGGTATAACATACTTTCTGTTTGTTCACTTAAAATAGAAAAGTAAAAGAAAAAACAGTTTAAAAAAAAGAAAAAAAGAAAGTCTCAGCCCAGTGTTAATCCAGTAGCCAACTATGAATTAGTAAGGACTAAATGAAGAGTTTGGCTGTCACAAATTCTTAGGTCAAATTGTTGATGCATGCCTTGATTACTCTCTCCTCACAGCTTGAATTTCCAGGGCGTATCTCTTGGGGAAGTCAGGTAGTAAGAGAAGAGACGTGGGAGACAGCCTTTTATAGTAAATTGTCTACACTCACATTGGTCATTGAAGAGAGCTTAAGATGACTGATTATACTTCCTGGGTCCCCTTTCATCTTCCCAGACCCCACATATCGATATGATTATCAGTCTCTATTACAAAGGAGAAAATCGAGGCACACAAAACCTATGTAAATGCATTGAAGTCACACATTCGCCAAATGAAAAGACCAGGAATCAAACGCAGGCTGTTCTAACTTTAAAAGTCACATTATGGGCTGGAGTGTAGCTTAGTGGCAAAGCCCTTGTTCAGCGGAAGTGAGGCCCTGAGTTCAATCCTCATTACCACAAAAACAAAACAAAAATAAAAGTGGTGCTCTTCCCAATAATTTGAGCTGGGGCCAGGTAGTTAGCTCACTGGTTCCGGCGCCTGTCTTGCAAGCACAAGGACCCGGGTTCGATCCGCGGTTAACCACATACAATCCTGGGCATGGAGACTCACCCCAGCAGCAACCAGTACCATATAACACAGTGCTGGGCGTGGTGACTCGCGCCTGTAATCCCAGCCCTCAGGAGGCAGAGGCAGGAGGATTACTGTGATGTGAGTTTGAGGCTGAGCTCAGGGCCAGCCTGAACTACAAAGCAAGATCCTGTCTCAAAAAAAAAAAAAAAAAAGAATTTGAGCTGGATGACCTCTCAGGGACCCTCCAGCTTGAGTTTACATTCTCAAAAGCCATTAAGACTGTAGAATAATAAAAATAGTAGCACTAATAGAAAATACTTATGTGTGCTTCACAACAGCCCTATGAGGTGCTTGCTGTTATTGATATTCTTGTTTTAAAGATGAAAATGAGTGCAGTAAAAATCATTTACACTCACTAATATCCAACTCTCCTCTACTTACGGGTCTCTGAAGGAGTAACTTGAATTTAAGTATCACCACATAGTTGATAGTAATCAATGAAAGATGAGCTGAAGTGAGTTGTGTCACATCCAAGGCAAAGCATTTAACTGCAGGCGCTTAACTCACCAGGCTTTTCTCTCTCTCTCTCCTCTGCTATGGCAAATCCTCGAGTCTTGTGTGAGATGGCAGCAGCTTCCATCAGTCGGGGTATGTGATTGATGACCTAAGGAGCAGAGTCCCACAGCCCCACGCCAGCACTTAATTGAACTTGTGACACACTTGAAAAATAAGATCTGAAGGTGGTTTGTTATCTAATCTATCCCGGACTGAGACCCAGAAAGGTTAAACGTTGTGCTCAGGCTGACCCAGCTCTCTCAGAGGCAGACCTGGGATTTGAATTCTTAAAGAGTTTTATCAAATTCTTGCCATCTGCTCCAGCGGTGTGAAACCAATAGAAGCAGTGGAAAGGGAAGAAAGTGGGATAGATTCCCAGAGGACAGAATGGGCTCCGTGTGCCAGACCAGCTGAGACACAGCGAGAGCGCATGAGAAACAGGCCAGTATAGACTGCAAGCCAGGGAAGTCTGTGGAGAGTAATGGAAAGGCCCCTACCCAGACTAGTGTAAAGTCATATTGACACTGTCTGGTCAAAGACTGGGTCATGACTCAGCATACATGCTCTCCCTTTGCAGGATACGGAAGTAGTCACATGTAATCCCAGAGCTCTGAAAACTGAGGCAGGAGGGTCATATACTTGATCTGAGCCTAGACAACTTGCCAACTTGACAAGACTCTGGCACAAGATTTTTTTTAAAAAGCTGGGTAATGTTACTCAATGTGAAGGCCCAAGTTTATTCCACCAAAAAGTTTAAATTTAAAAAAAGTTTTCAAGGATATAGCTCAATGTGAAGGTTCTGAATTCCATCCCCAGTACCATACACACACACACACACACACACACACACACACACACACACACACAGCTGACCTTTAGTAGTATGGTGGAAAATGCTCACTACTACTTTCAGATTGTTATGATTTAAATATGTAGCATCTGTCCCAGAAAATAAGCATTGAAAGCCAAATCACCAGGACAGCAATATAACAATACTCAGGGGTGGGGCCTACAGAGATGATGGGATCTAGAAAGACAGATGACTGGGCACTAATCTTATGGCTGGACTCACCCTTAATAAGTTCATAACCAAATGGGATATTAAAGAGTGAAACTCATTTTCAGGAATCTGAGGTCATGCACTAGAAGGGTGTGTCTTGTCCTCTGCCCCTTGCTTCCTGTCTTGCTCTGTCTGTCTTTGGGCTGCCATGTGGTGAACAGCTTTTCTCAACCGCACTCTGCTGCCCTGCTGTTTCTGCCTCACCACACTGGACCCCGACGGGTTCAAAGACATGTTGCCAGCTGACCATGGACCAGAACTTTTGGAATGGAGCAAAAACAATTTCCTCCTTTAGGTTGACTTTCATAAGTATTTTGTCACAACATTGGAAAGCTGAGCAACACAACACTTGCATCACCACTCTGTCCCTCTGCTGTGGTGTGACCCCACAATGAGCCTGAGACAAGCTACCCTTCAGGGTATACATGGCTTCTTCAGAGATAGCTTACACAGTATGATTTGCATGGAGATAGAGGAGCACAGTCTTTCCCACAAGACTAAGATCAGAGATGACTTACTGCCTACTGCCTTTTGTCCCTGTCATCACACAGTTTCCAAAGGCTCTGGCTTTTAGCCAGCACTAAAGATGAGGACTGCTAGGCACAGAAAGGCAAAAAACCTTTGGATGGACACAAGGTGTCACAGGACAAAATTACAACAACTTAGCTTAATAGTCTAAATTGGTTTTATTTTCAATTTTGAAATCAAGCAATAATACATCATTTCACAAAGTTGAATGTGTTCTGATGTTCTGAGTGAAGAAGATTGCTTTTCTAGGGAGAGAACAGCTTGAAACAGACAGAAACAAAAACACATGGAAGACTTGCCATTTCCAAGTCACTTTCCCAGAAGGCTAAGAGAAATGGGGAAATAACTGACTAGCTAACCTCAGAGTACTTTTCATGTGGATATGTGGGGACATCAGGATTGTGGCCTGTGCACCACTAAGTTACCTTCCCAACTCCTTTATAAGTCTTATTTTAAGACAGGATCTTGCTAAGCCCCCAGGATCAGAGTGGATTCCTACTTACGATCCTCCTTCCCCAGATTCCCCAAGTAGCTGAGATGACAGGTGCCTGCCATCACTCCTGGCCTTCAGTTTTTTTTTTTTGTTTGTTTTTTGTTTTTTTTTTGTGTGTGTGTGTGTGTAAGAATTAAAGTAGAGAGAGACTCATTATCACCATTTGAAACCTCTCTAACCCTGATTTCTAGGAAGTTAAGAAGAGCTTAGCTACTTGTTAGTGACTGGATTTTGAGCATGAATGACTCTGTATTGATTTTTAACCTGTTCATCACAGGAACTTAGCCCCAAACAGTGCTGTCTTGTAATTTTTATTTAACAGAGAGGAAATGATCAGATGACTATCATAAATAATAAAGCTCCACCTGGATGGAGTGGCATATACTGTCACCTTAGCACTGTGGGAAGCTGAAGAAGAAAACACAAGTTCACACCCAACCTGAACAACTTTGGTAACTCAAAATAAAAAGGATAAGGGATGCAGTTTGGTGTCAAAGCCATGGGTTCAATCCCCAGTCTGGGAAAATAAAGGGGGAGAGGGAGAGGGTGGGAGGAAGGAAAGACACAAAGAGAGGAGAGAGAAAGAGAGGGAGGGAAAGAGAAAGAGAGAACCATATTGGGCACCTTATCTTAGTAGAAAGCCATCCTTGGTTCTTGTTTGAGGGAGAATGTGACATCATCACTGTTTACATGATCATAATTACCACTTCATATCTATAATTCCCTAGCCATTCAAAGAGCTGCTCAAAGTATTCTCTTGCTGACCGCCCCCCCCCCCAAAAAAAAACTCAGTGACACCAGCCAGCTGGAGGATGGAAGAATCCCACTTTTTAGACAAGGAATTACAGAGCCCAACCCAGCTGGTTAGTAAGAGACACAGCACAGTAGTGTTTGCAGCTGAACTTTGACTCCATGCCCCCACCTCTCATTATCTTCCTGACTCTCAGAAGAAGCAGGAGAGAAGACATATTAAGCCAAATTTCAAAGTGGAAATAACTGCTTCTGCCTCCTGTGAGTCTTCTGTCTGGGACAATCATGCCCTTTTTTGTGGTGATGGAGACTGCACCGAGAGCCTCAAACATGCTTAGCAAGCTCTCTAGCTCTGAGCTACAGCCATTTCACCTCTGAATAAGGGCTTAGAGCCCCTTAGGCAAGGCAGCAGGGGGACTGCGGTGGCCTGCTCCCCTGCTCAGATCTGAGCACTGCACTATCCTGCCCTCCACCTGATCCTCTGCCTCTCTGCAGCCTGAAGCTAATGTATCATTGGATCTACTTGCCATGGGTTCAGTCTTGCTGGGAAGGGACAAATTCAAGGGAAAACTAGCTGGAAGCTTCTGAAAACACCCAACTGGCCAGCCTGAGGGCCTGTATGAACAAAGCCTCAGGCAAGAAACCAATCCTGTTCTCTTATTCTTTAAAAAGTACACCAGGGCCTTCTGAGAGCCCCACAGACAAAGAAAAGCAGCTGGTACATCGGGGAAACCTAACTCCGTTCCTTCTCGGCCCTCATGCGTACCTTGTCATGTTACCTGAGCTGCTTCCACCCTCTGTGTACTCACCACAGACAGTGAGGTCTCAAAGCCCAGGATTTTCAAAAGACACCTCCAGAAAGCTGGTATGAACAACTACTTTGCATGGAAATAGCTCAGTTTGCCCAGTGGCATCACGTTCCCATTCACATAAACAAACTGGGCACAGGGCCTTTTTGAGCAGGAAGCAGAGTACCTGCCACACTCTCTTCTCATGTCTTTCATCTCCAGGGAACTTTCCTGTAAGTTCCAGCCAAGTGAGTCCTCTCCTTGAGTTTTTCTGTGGGAAGACTTATTTCCTTGCCTCACTACTTTGCATGGTGGAGATGCCTTACTTCAGTTTGGTTTTATATAATTGTAGATACTCCATGTTTCACAAGAAGACAGAGCCAGAATCTGAGAACACTTAATAAATAGATCCAGCTGCTTGTAAGCTTGAGCCTAGCCGACACAACTTAGCAATTTGGCAGGACCCTATCTCGATATGTATATATGTATATATGAGTGAGAATGTAGCTCAGTGTGGAAGCCCTGGCTCAATTATTAAATTGCCACTATCTAAAAAAAAAGGAGTTTCATTGTGTACCTGTCAGCTTGTTCTCTGGAATTCCACTTCTAAATTCACTACACTCCTTCACATGTGGCCATATGTCTCTTCCAGTGGTATCATCAGTGACCATTACTTCACAGCTACTTTAAACAGCAGGCAAAGTCAGCCTTCTTCCCCCACATATATATGCTCTTTCTCAATGTTCTTTAAAAACCATAACCTGTCTTACTCTATATTTCTTTTTTTTAATTATTTGTTTATTCATTTTTTCTGCAGTAACAGGGATCAAACTCACCTTGCTCACCTGCAAGGCTGTCAGTGGTATCACTGAGCTAAATCCCAGGCAGTATATTCCATCTCTCTATATTTTATAGAGATATATACTAGAATCTTTTCCTTTATTCTTCACTGCTACCATTTAAAGAACAATTAAAACAACAAAAAAGGCCCAACACAAACATAATGAAAAACAGCATCTGACATTCAGTTTTAAAGATCAAGTGGTTAAAGGGAACGGTATGGGATGTGAACTGTCGGGGATATAACTTTTGAAAGGAGAGCGACTCCTCATTTCTTTCTAATTTTTGGAAGGCACTATCATTATTTTTCTTTTTGGGGAATATATTTATTTTAATGTAATAAAAGCAAGATGTTGACAAAGAAAATATAAAAATACTTTTATAAAAACATGCAGTTTCATAACAAAATGATTTAGGGAATAATAGTGGTAAGTACACTGTATATCATGCCCTTAAAAGAATATTCTTTCAATGTTAAGGCACTCTTTATTTCTTGCTGCCATCCAGGTATTCAGGTCTCTTGACATCAGATCTTAGATACATATTTTAGAAACTAAAAATTATGATTTGTATATTAAATCTCCCTATTTTTAAAATATCATTCAATAATTTGATTTAAAAAGCTGGTGCCAAGTGTGTTATCAGACCAAACTCCATTTGAATGCCAGATGTGACCTCTTGGGAAGGCCAGTGTGTGACTACTGCAGCAGTAGTGCGTCTTGTCTGCCTTCCATTAGCTTCCATATTGGGAATGATTAGGACAAGAAATGAAGAAAACCCAGGTTGCTCCCTTGGAGCCAGCAGTGAAATTAAAGGGTGAACGATTACTTCTGACACGTGTTGAGTTTCTAGCCACAAATACTAACACTTTGTCAAAATCTGTTTGGTGCTTCTCCATCCCTCCATCACTCTCCCTAATGACAAAAACAATTAACACATTCATATAAAAAGCACAGACGAAAGAGGGCTTTAATTTATCCATCTATTTCAGGGTCATCCCTGTTATCAGTATATGACAAGTTAATGAGTCTTAATTAAAAAAGCAGCCGTACAGCAATTTAGGAAACTGAAGGATTATCATGAGTCCTAGCCGTGACAGCATGTTTTGTGTACCATGGAAGATTACAGATTTGCTTTCTATGGTATCTCAGATCCATCATCCTCAAACTACCTGCTCTTGGTGGTAAAGAGACATTTTCTTGTCTTTGCAAAAAAAGTGCCTGGGCTTGGTGGCTGCTTCCAAAATGAGAGCAACAGTGAGTTACGAGAACTAAGCAACAGAATGACAGAAATAGGCTCAGATAAAAGGCTATTAATGCACCTGACTACAGGCCTAAGGTCATGACTTGGGGAATATTTGTGAACCAAAAGTCAACACACAGCTGTACATTGAGGTCGTTCTCAATCTATCCCTCTTTGGGCTTCCTCAGAAACCCTCTAAGTTCTTAAGGAAGGACAGAGTCTCCCTTGAGCAAACTCCAACGAGGCTCCTCTGAGCCCCTTCTCAAGTAGTTCTCAACCTTGTTCTAAAAAGACCCAACACCACTCTAACAGCTCAAGGGCACATCCCTAGCACACACTCTCCTTATTTCAGGGGCTGCCTGAGAAAACTCAAAGGTTCAACCTGCACACGTTTCAGTGAACCAGCTCCTCCTACTGGTTGCCTTTTTTCTCTTCCTGACACCACGATGAGCCTTGTTGACACCTTATGTCCTACTCCTTTATCTCCCCTTTAAAGTCTCCAGTTACCTGTGAATAAATCAAAACTGAGTTCAGTTCACATTGGACACTTGGTTTTTTCCTACAGAAATAGCTAAGACTGACTAACCTCTGCCCTTCCTAAAGAGTGTCTATCTTGTTTATCTCTGGTCAGACTGATGCTGTTTTGGAAAGATGTTCCGAACCCAAGTCCTTTGTTCTCTTCTCTAGCCTCCATCATTTCTTCCCTGTGCAGCACAGAGGCCGCTTCATCATTGTTCTGCCTGTTCGCAGCTTCACTGTGTCTATGGCCACTTGGATTACATCCTACCTCTTCAAGGTACTCTAGAATCACACCACTCTCCATAGCAGAAATTAATGGCTAATCATCTGAGAAATGCATTTACTGAGGCTCACTGAGCACTTATCCAATGTTGAATTCATTCTATGTGTAAATGAAAGGTTTCACATAAAAACACAGATTTCTTGCAAGATTGGGCCCATAGCCCTGGGTGGCAGCACTGAAATGGGGCTAGTCTGTATAGGTAGCATATGCAGCTGACCTGGAGCCCACAGTCTCTGTCCCTTTAACCTTCTTTTGCCCCTAACAGTGCCTGCCTGGGGCTGTAAACAGGGCAGTCACAAGCCAAGATGAGTGGTGTCACATGACATTAAACACCGGCCTTCAAATCAAAATAACTCAGGACATAGAGATTGGTGGAAGGAAATAGGTTTCCTCAAAGCCAGCCATGGAGAAAAAAAAGGGAGCTTTTCCCATCTCAAATCTTTATCTGAGGGGAGTTGGGGAATGAAGAGATTTTATGAGAGAAAAGGGGACATAGTGAGCAGATGGGAAACAAATTCCCTCAGTGGGCAAGGTCCTTCTTCAGAGGGTGTTTTCATATCTTCTTTTCTCTCATTGGAAAGACCCAAACCTCAGCCTCCTGAGACTGGCATGTATATGTTCTTGTCAGACACAAGTGAATTTGCATGACCTGAGGAGAGTACAGGGCATTATAGAGGCCTCCGTTTAGAATTTAGATCCCTGATGAAAGGAACAGGTCCTTAAAGGATTGGGAAAAAGATTAGAATGGGAAGAATTCTGTAAAAGTCATTTTGCCCAGAAAGCTAGTTAGTTACAGTGGGAAACCTAAAAGTTGAAAAATGGGAATTTAGGACATACAATGATTTTTAACAATGTTGATATTTCTTACTAGGAAGGAAAGAAACACAGCAAGTCCTTCAGATCTGGGACACCTTTTACCCCTCATCTAAAAGGCTGATGTTCAAGGTGGCCCATTGGAAAGTATGAAAGCCAGAAAAGAGAGACACAGGAGATGGCATCTTTAGCTTTTCCCACTGTGCTTTGAGTATTAAAAGTCTGCACAAACCCTTTGGAATTCCTGAGTCAGACAGTGGAGTCCCAAACCAAGTTTACTCTTAAATATTTTTGGCTCAACACTTGTTTCAAGATTGAAGGACACGTGTAACATAAATTCTGCACCCAAGAGTGCTTTGGTCTCAGGCCAACGAGAAACTGCTGTGGTATCTCCCAGCTCTGACATCCCACAGCTCAGCTGAGCTGGCCTCGGTGAACACACGTATTTAATCGTAAATAGGAGCCTGTGTGTTGCTTTTCTCTCTTTCTTCACCTTACATAGCCCTAGTTATTTTCCCAGGAACTTCCAGCCCATCTGGCCCAACATGTACCTCTTTTTTTGTTTTATGTAAAATAAGAGAGTAAAATTGGGGTCCAAATAAAACAGAGCGATGCAGGATGGGAGCCAAGAAGTTCCCTGAGCTCTTTAAACTATTTCTCACTTTCATTTGCCTCTTAGGACTCGGGTTTGCCAAGGCTCAGAAGCAAGAGCCCAGAGTAATTATTACACAGAACAGCTGTGAACCTGGCCAGCTTCCTTCCAAGTGAGAAAAAGCCCTTTATACATGATTTCCTGAGGTCAGCCCAACCCCTAGATCCTCACCCTTGCCAAAATCCCTCAAATCTCTGGTAAAGCATTAGACTAGCAAGTGGAAATAGAGATTTTCCTAGAATCAAAAATCGTTTTGCACAATAGCAAGACACATCCTGGGTAGAAAGCACTACTACAAAAACAGTCCTTTCTTCAGTCCTCATCTTGGCCTCTGTGGTCACAAACATTGTCTAAATTCGAGTAGATTTTAGATCAACAGTCCTCTCCACTCAGATACTCAAATACTTTGCACTCAGGAGACATGTTCTGTGAAAGTGGCTTAAACATGTCTTTTAATGTCACCAATAAACTATCGTCTACATTTTCCTTTTCAGTCACTAATTTGATACTTTCACTAAAAAGAAAGATCCCTGAGCTCCTGCAGATAGCAAGGAAGTAGAGGTGTCATGCTTATTATTCTGAGCTGATAGGAAATACACTTATGTACCGGAGGCCTGGAATCAGTCACTGCCTGCCCAAAGCGCAGATAGAGCAGGTGTTGGTTATAATTGCTTCTAGACTTCTGCCATGGTCAGTTGAAAGTCAAACCCGTAAATGCTGTCTGACTACAATAAAATTGGAGTACACAGACATTTTTGCATCAGTGCCTGGTGAAAATATACTGACTGGGGTGGGATGAAATGAGGCGAATGCATAAGGAGGAGATGCTGCTCAAATAGCAACGAACTGTCACTCTTCGCTGTCTTTTCTTATCTTCCTTTTTAATTTTTCCTCGCAAGACCAAAGGAGATGACAGGTCTGTAAGGAAATGGATTTGTCCATTTCCAGAGGCAGTTTTTTTTCTTTGATCCTGTTGAAAGCAAGTCAGTAGAATACATACATACATATACACACACATATATGTGTGTGCGTGTGTGTGTGTGTGTGTGTATAACCTGAGTCTTCACTGTGGAGATTTTCTGAGCTTCTATGTATCACTTTCAAGCTTTAAAGCCTCTTTGACATGCAGACATGAGACATAATACAGTCACCAGTAAGGGATTTCAAGTAGAGAGGTACTTCTCCACCACTCCCAGGGACCAAAGATACAACTCAAAATGCAACTCTTACTTATAGATCCTACCACAGTCTCAGAAAGACAATGCATAATGCATTGCAACCATGGTCTCATAGAAGAGGGATAATGGCAATAAGGCGATCATTTATGGTTAGCATAGTGCCTAGAATAGTTCGAATTGGTTTTTATGGCATAATTCATTATTTTTAAGGATGGACGTCATTCTTAGCCTCACTTTATGGATGGGACTTAGCTCAGTGGTTCCGGCGCCTGTCTTGCAAGTGCAAGGACCTGGGTTCGATCCCCAGTAACCAGATACAATACTGGGTGTGGAGACTCACATCCACCAGCAATCAGTACCACATACCACAGTGCCAGAATGGTGGCTCATACCTGTTATCCCAGCACTTAGGAGGCAGAGGCAGGAGGATTGCTGCATTCCAGCCTGAACTACAAAGTAAGACCCTGTCTCAAAAAAACTAAATAAAAAAATAAAAATTAAAAAAAAATCCATGGCACAGGAATAGAGTCATTATCCAAGGACTCACTGTAAAGTGGCAGTTGGGGGGATAGGGTGGGATTGAACTCAGATAATGTGGCTGCTCAGCTCATGTTGTAGGGCAGGTTGGTGCCCTGCTCACAGACACAGGCCAGACAAACACAGGGGGCCAGCGCGTGCTGGAAGATGCTGGGAATCTGGAGGCCACATCAAATCTCCAACTTATAGATGTCAGCAGAGAATTCAAAATGTGTGATCCAAACTGAGTTCAGTGGGGACTGCTCCGCTGTGTGAGCCACTTGTAACCACCATCACCACTAGCCTGAAATCCTGGCTCCAGGGTCTTTGGAGACGTCATCCTACAGGTACTGCTTCTCTGGGGACATCCCAAAACAGCCAACACGGTGGTCCCACAAACTGATGGCCACCAAGCTTGCCCTATCTTTATAGCTCTTTCCATACAGACCGGTGCTACTTAGTGGGGTTTTGAAGGAGTGAAAGAAAAAGAGAAAATTGGTCTTAGACCATGACTGCGCTAGTGTAAGAAAACTTAATGCTAGGAATTTAATAAATAGATTGTGGGTGATGAAAGCAGTGGTTTGGGAATGGGAGACTTGACACTTCATCCTGAGACAAGTGCAGCTGGCAGCTGAGTGTGCCCTCAAGGCCATTCTCAGCCATTCTGTAGACTTGACCATGACACAGAGCAGAGGCACAGTGGGGTCACTGCCCACATGGAGACATCCTTGTCACCACAGCACAGAAGCCTCCTCATGGGGCTTCAATACATAGCGGGTTTGTTGGTGTTTGTTTACCAGCCAGGTGGAGAGAATAGGAGCTTCAAAGCCCAAGCACCCACAGCCTCTGCACATCAGGCATGTTGTGGAGGAAAATGAAACCACGCTCACTCTCGATGAGTGGCTGTGGCAGCCCTGGCTGTGATCAGAGGAGGCAGAACAGAAACAAGAGGCTGAGAATGCTCACAGGGGACCCAGAAAACCAGGCCTCTGTGGTGACCACTTGCTGAGATAGCCACAATGACTGCACTTCAGGCTCCATGTGTTTTACACAAATGCTAAGAGGGCTGGAGTCTGACACATACATTTTGGGTTTGTGCATCATGAAGTTCACATACTCCCTAAGGCCCTCTCAGCTCAGCAGGCAGCAGGCAGTTTAAATGGCTTCAACTCGGTGGTCAACCTACAGAGCTTCCAGACCCAGCCCCTCCGATTTGGATTGAGTTTCTCCCTGAAGTTTACGCTCAGTTGAATGGAATCACCTGCGTGCCAGTCAGGCACCGCTCTGAGCCACAGCAGGGGACATCAGTGCACACGACCATGACCCTGACATGGTATATCTGTGAGCAAAGCCCAAAGGCAGGTCACCAAAGAGAGGCACAGCATGGGCAACAGAAGCAGAACACAGATGTTCAAGAGCAGTCAAGGGGCCAAAGGCACGGATGTGGGGCACCCAGCCATGACAAGGCCACGTCCGCCAGTGCCATCTCCTGCCGGCCACACCAGACACTCCAAGGAAGCAGAAACCAGTCTTTTATCCTCCTTGTGATTTCAGCCAGCAGTAACGGGACCAGGAATAGAGAAGTGTGTGCTTTTAAATTAACATTTGTATTAGCACTTCCTATATGGCAGCCAAATTTTAAGCATTTTCCAAACATTAAGTCACTTAACCATTCATTGCCTCGATTTCCTTATAAGTAAAATCAAACTAATGATAATAGTTATTTCATGGGCTTGGTGGGAAGTTAAATATCCTGACTAAGGGTATAAGTTGAACTTTCAGAAGTGAAACCCAGGCAGTCTGTATGCACACATACGCTAGGATTAAAATGGGCGAGGGCTTATAGAACTAGACAGGGCCATTTCTGAGTTCTATTTCATCCAAGAAAACTACATATCACCTCTGAGCTTTGCTCTCCTATCTTTAAAATGAGGTTTTAAAATTCAGTGTAGTGGCACATGCCAGTGACCCTAGCACCCTGGGAGAGTGAGGCAAGAGTACTACAAATCCAGTCCCACCCCAGGCAACTTAGTGACTTACCAAGACCCTGTTACGAATAAAAAAGGTCTGAGAATGTACCTCAGTGTAAAAGCCCTAGCTTCAACTCCCATTACAGAAATAAAGAAAAAAAAAAGTAAAGTACTTTTAAAAACCACAATGTATTAATGCCCACATCTATATAAGCAATACCCAGCAGATGCAAGGGCATGATAGGAACTCAATAAATTTCAGCATTCAGTACAAACATGCTCAGTAAAACTGACTGCTTGACAGGCTTTGATAGAGCAAACTGCCTGTCCTTATTAGCTTCCAGTGGCAGATAGTCACCTATAGCATAAAAAAAAATAAGATCCAGATCACCTAGTGCATTAATGTGGCATTGTCTGCTATTCCCTGTGGATATTTGGCAATGTCTAGAGATGTTAAGGGTTTTCACTGCTGGGGGAGGGATGTTCCTGGCATTTGGTGGGTATGCACTCTACTGAAGATCCCAGAGGGCTTCCATCAGGCAGCGCTCCAGAGCAAGGGATTATCCTACCCGAAGGATCTGTAATCTACCCTCCAACATTTGCAGATGCAGAAATCAAGGCACAAAGCAGTCACTGACCTAAGGCCCTCCAGGAAGGCCAGTGCTTCACCCAAAATCTCTTTACATATGCAGAACTGGCAGCAACACCGACTTGGATGGCTCCTATAAGTTTGTATGGAAACCATGTAAGTCAAAGTGAAAGCTCTTTGTTAAAAGCAGCATGCTACACAAAGGTGAGAGTTTATTATCCAGGCTTTTAGAATTTTGAAATTGATCTTCTGTTATGTCACTTAATTTTTCAGCAATTACATCTGATGCTTCAGGTGGCAGCACCTCTGCATGGCCTGGGAAGTTTCCCACTCCGCAGGGGGAAGGGGCAGCATTGGAAAGCACCAGGCCTGCTTTATCCCCCTTCTCCTCTAGTCCCTCATGGGATCAATCAGGTGCCTGGCTGTGTTTTCCCTCCCCTCTGACAGATGTTAGGCTGTAAATTCATCCACATCACATTATTTATGCCTATGGAGTAATAGCGTTTAGCACACAAGACAAGGCACGCCTATCTCCCTCCCAGCATTCGTCAGCAAACAAGAGTCCCCAATCTGATTTTCACCATTGCCTGCCATTCCAAGGGTAGCCAGGGTCACATCTCACTTTCCTTCAAGCCTCTGAAAATTGTATTCTAGTGCTGCCACATGGTGTGAGCTCAGGCCTCCAGAGAAACACTGCCCTACAGGTTCAGGCAGAGCCTACCATGGAGGAAATCAACATCCCTACCCAAGGAAGAATGACTACAGATGAGGCTTGTGATGTGTTTTGTCAAGTGTATGAACCCAGCTTTCCTTCTCCCTCAGACCAACAAAGAAGTGCAGGTGACACAGAAGGAACCCATCCCGCCCCCTGAGGCACAATGTCCCTGGGAAGTGGCACTGAGTGGTACCTCCCTGAGCCCCTGTGCCTTGTCAGAGTTTCTCCTGTGCTTGCTTTTCCTCCATCACCCTCATTACCTCATCTCAAGGAGGGAGAATAGCTCTATTGTATTTCTTTCCCCTTCCCTTCCTCTCAGGAGCTGCTGAACAGATAATCAATCACTGCTCATTACACCGGGATCAGCCTTCAGACATGGCTGGAAAGCCTGTGCCCTGCCCTGCTGCTGTGTGTGCTCTGCAGAGCACCCTCTGTGTGCACATGCATGTGCCACTCGTATACCACAGACCCCCAGGCTTCTGCACTCTCATTGCAATTAGTGTGAGGAATGATGCAAGATGAATAGAAATGGGAACCTTTATTTTTTTTTATTTTACCCCTTGCAATTAATCACATCCATTTATATACATTTTTCATTTTTTTCCAAAATAATAAATATAGCCAGATGTCATGGTGTATGCATGTATTTCCAGCACGGTGTATACCTGTACTTCCAGCACTCTGGGAGGCTGAGACAGGAAGATGATAGGTGTGAGACACATCTGTGCAATTTAGTGACTTATCTAAGATTCTATCTCAAAATAAAACAAAGGGCTGGAGAGATAGCTGCCATTTAACTTCTAGTATGGTGATAATAAAGACAAAAGCAGTTGTTAACACACATGTTTAATTCTCAGTTCTGCATATAAAATGAAGGTGCTCTGTAAATGCTATCTTGCTGAGGGAGTTTCTCCTATAGGTTTCAGTTACAGGAAGAGAAACTTCAACAGATTTAGGTGACTTGAACAAGATCACACAGTAAATGGCAGACATTAGATTCGATCCCGCATCATTCATTCTCCATGGCTACACTCTTCATGTTATCTACATTTTCTTATAATAAAGAAAATGCCAAGAACTGCACCCAAAGGACTTTGGACTCCATCAGCTCCTCTCATCATGCCAGTGTTTAGAGGGGGTGTTGGGATAGCTAAGCCAGGGATGGTGAACCTCTTAGAGCTCTTGGTGATATAAACAGCCCACTACAGCACACATCACTTACAGGTTCACCACCACTGGCTTAGACTATTCCACAATAACAAATTAACTCCAAAATACCATTGGTTTAAAAGTCTCAAACCAACTTTCTGTGAATGTAAATTACAATGTGCTGACCACAGTTGTGCAGAGTGGCAGTGCTCCTTGCAATGACTCAGCAATTCACCCTTGTGGTGCCACTGAATTGAAAGCTGACTGACAGACGGGTCACCACACAAGGAAGTATAGACCTGGGAGTTGTAGGTCAGTTCCCAAGTGCTTTGGTGTTTCTGCTTCAAGTCCCTTGGTCAAGACTGGTCACAAAGACCCTCAGAAATGTAGAGCACACAGGAAGCATTCCACCTGACCCAAACATTCCTTCCAACCAAATCAAAATTCACATTCAGAAGGTAATGCTACAGGAAACAGAATTTTTATAAAAGGGAAGTGGACCAAGAGAGAAAGTGAGAGTAAAAGGAAAGGAGGAAAGTGGATGAAAAAGGAATTAAGGTGTGTTATATACAGGCACCAGTTCTACACAAAGGATATAATTATTATGTACTGCAAACATGTACTAATGCAAATTACAATTAACAAAAAGAAATTCATGCTGACATTTAGAGAATTTTAGATGATATTGTGAGGTTATAATTTAATAAACTGTACTTTTCCTAATTACAATACATAAATTTCTATAATCTCATTACTCTAACATCAAGTTTAAGATAAGAAACTTATTTAAGCTACATGTCCTTATGTGATAGGATCATTAAATCTCTTTGGGCTTTATTACTTAAAAGAAAAATATCTGTCCACTTATTTGCAGCAGAAAAATTTTGCTAGAATTTACAGATTAACATTTAATTGCTTTTCTTTTTATTTTTCACATTGATGAATCATTTTGAGCTTATGATAATTTCAAAATAAATACTTTTCAAAGCCTTCAGGCCTTCACTGTATAACGATCATTTGAAAGATTTCTCAGTATGGTATTCTCACAAGAATAAAAAGTCTGTCCATAGCACCAGTTATTTCTATATTTAAAAATGGAATTGCTCATTAAGTTGTACAAGTCAATTTCTTTCATCAGCCTAACAGCCCATTTTAGCAAAGATTCAATCTCTGAATTAAGTAAATGGCTATACATTTCAAAGTCAATAACTATACTCTATTTCCTTTAATATGAACATCTTAGACATCTAAAGATGTTGTCAGCCTCTTTTCCATGCCTAGCCTTGAGAAAACTGAAATCAGTGTTTGTGTTATATATTTTGTGGTTTGGGTTTTTTAAAAGGCAATTTTGTTTTAGCCAAGGTCTTAATGGTCTTGACAGACACATACAAAAAAGAGCCAGATATTTTTGAAAAGTATATCTTTACAAGGATGATGAGGCTGAGTAGCTTATTTAACAATAACATATAAAGTGCTTATGTTTCTGTTTGTCTATTTGTAATTTCCCTAAGGAGAACTGTATCTCTCTGTAATAAAACCAGCAGTCCAGCGTGATAAACAATATCTAGTCTGTGGGGGTTTGTGGCCAATCTCAGTATGGAAAAGCCCAGGGATTTTGCTTGTTTCTTTTTTTCCCAAAGAAATCTTTGGAGTTGAAGGCTGGAAGGAAGGGATAGACTTGGGGGGTGGGGGCAGAGGGAGATGGAAGAGGTGACCTTGCAGATCATTTCAATTCTGTAATGAACGCAAAGAGTAATCAGACTGAGATGGCTAGGGATTCAATTCTTTGGAGAGGGATTCAAATTCATTTGTCCCTTGCAGGAGGCAAAGTAAAAAGGCATTATTAATTTAGGCAATTAGAAAACTTTGCAAGCAATATCCAGTGCTTCTTTGGAGGAAACCTGTCCCAAGAGTGAAGCCCACAGCCTAGGAAAATTTAATTTTTATAGCATTTAAAATGAAGAAAGGTCATTTTGTAGATGTGCTCCACAGAAATTTGTAATTTTAAACTGGTGATTTTAATGAGAAGAGGAGTTTTCACAAAAAAGCAGTGAACACTTGAGTAAGTCTAAAATGAAATTGGAGGTGCATGTTCTGTCCATGATGGCATATCCAGTGAATCCGTATTTTCTGTGTTGCCTCCTGCTCTGCCACAGTCCAACTGGCAAATTCCAAAACCTCACAGTGCCAACATCTGCTTTTCCTGCTTTCTCATAAAAGGAGAGATGACAAAAGGCATTTGATCTATTTCCTGCTTGGAGACTTCAGTTTCTGTTGCAGCCCATGTCTCTTCTGTGATCAGCAGATAGCATGGCATACAACCCGAGCTACACATGAGAGAGACTGGCGGCTGGCTATGGAGGGCCCTTGCAGAGGAAGCCTGGACATGGTGTGTACAGGGGGTGATGCTGCCCTCATACTCCCTCTGCATTCTCTTTCTTTGTGCATGAAGAGGTGACTGAAAGGGTCTGGTTCACCTGCACTGTCATACCGGGAAGGTGTCTCAGGCTCATCTCATCTCCACATTTGCTCCATAGAGTCTGATTGCACTTTCCTACATACATCAGGGGGATCACAAGTCCAGTTCCAGCTTGGGTGGTCAGCAACACAGAAGTGAGACCCCACATCAAAGAAAAGAAAATTTAAAAGACCTGTGTATGTAGTTTAATGTGAAGGCCCTGGATCCAATTCCCATTAGAGGGGAAGACAGTGGAGATGGGGAGAGGAAGAGAGGAAAGTTAGGAGGGAAAGGAAGGAGAGGAGAGGAACTCATGTCATGCAGAGACTAAGCATTGTCTGACCTGAGGAGGAGAGTGTCTTTTCAGGTGACTAAGAGGTCAGACCGCATGCACCTCAGGGTGGGGAACATGCATATGCTTCGACTTGCAGCCTACTGTGACAGCCATGCCTCATTCCCTTTTGTGTCCTCCTGTCTTCCCCTCCCGCCATGATAAGTCATCGAGGAGTGCCATGCTTCACTTGAAAATAAACAAACACCTTCTGTCTCCATCCTGGCACAGTATCAGCTTATTTAGTATGCTTGATTTTATTTATTTTATTTAGGATGCTTGATTTGCTACTGTGTATTCACTCTCCTCTTATTCCTGGAAGAAGACATGGTAAAAGACTAAAATGCTCAGCTCTGCCTCTTCCAGAAAGACAAAATGCTTGAAAACATGCTTGCCTTTATATACTTCTTCATCTGGCAAAAGTGGAGCAGATGCCAATCCTGTAACAGACACATCCAGTCCAGTGGGAGCTGAGGAAATGGCCCCGGGCAGCTCAGAGTTTGCAGCTACTTGGAACAGACCAGAGTGTGGAACACAGCAAGTGAGAAAAGAACTCTCAGAGAGAACAAGAATGGTCCCAAGGCACAGTGTGGGAAGACACCACCTTGTCTACAGACCTATATGTGAAAGTGAAGCTTTGGTAGGGACAGCCAGAGAGGTTATCTCTGCTCGGTTCAGACCGAGCATTTTCCTGAAGGTCTATCTTGAATCTTTGGGTTATTTCATTACAATAATATTCTTATCATGTCTTAAATGCACAAAAGGGAGCCTTTGCTCAAGTTCATCTGAGGTGTTCTGAGAGGGGTTATGCTCAGCCCTCTAGAAAACAGAAAAACCTGGGGTGATCACTATGGGGACCACAGAATCTAGAAAGATGCACATTCCCAACCCAGAGGTTGGAGATGTGTTTCCTTCCTGCTCACTCATCCTCTTACTGGGTCAGTCCTTTAATAACTACTTACTCAGCCATTGCATCTCACCAGACATAGAATGAGCTCAACATCTAAGACCAGAGTTTGCACCTTAGAGACTGACTGAATCTAATGGGCGCAGATTTTTCATTAGTCTGCATATGCTGCACAGAGATGAGCAATTGAACTTTGTGTATAGACACACCTTTGTTGTTTTGAAGGAGAGCTTGAATCCCCAGGCCCTGGGCCAGGGTTACATCTGCAGACTGTCTCTGGAATATGCCAGAAACATGCCCTTCCTCAGACTTTGTGCATGATGCTGGCCCTGTGGTGGAAGGCTCTGGGTTGGTCTTAACTGTGAGTCCTGAGAATCACTAAGGGATGAGTGGTAGGAGGAGGAGTCTAGGGGTAGCTGGCGCACTCAGCCTGTTTGTCCAACTTAGTGCTTCTTCCCTGCTGTGGGTCCAGTCAGTCATTCCCTCATTCTTATAAATTATTCACTATATTGCCTCAAATTCCTTTATGGGTCTGATGCCCCTTTAATGCTCACTAAACATTTAATGATTTTTCCCATTCTCTCAGGAAAAAATAAATGGACATAAAGATTGCCACCGTTAACTATTGTCCTCAAGTAAGGCCCACATTTCCCAGAAAGATAAATTTCACATTATTACCACAAATGGACCATGTAATGCTTGCAAAGTTCCAATGAGGAGTCTGTGTTAAGACAATGCCAGCTTTCTGCTGAATATTAACACTACAGAATGGAGGTGACCTGAGAAATACGCAGGATGAAACACAAGCAGGTTGATCTGAAGGCAAGGTGCTGGGAAAACATGTTTTCACAAAATCTTCACTCCCCAGTGTTCTTCACTCTTCCACCAAATTTAGCCTCTCTCAAGAGTAGTAGCATTTGCCAAGGTAAACAAAACTAGGAACAATAAATGAAGACCATAAAAACATAGGCGATAGAAAGAACTGATACCCGAGGTAGTGACCTCCTTATCCCTGTAAGCATGCAAGCAAAGAATATGGATAGATAGATGATTAAACTGTGAAACAAGTTGCATCAGATAAGAAGTTAAGAAGAGAAAGAAAAATAATATTTGTAAGTCATTAATTATCAGTCATTTTGCTTGGACATTATATGTTACTTCATTTAATACTTACAACAATGCTTAGAAAAATATTACTCTCGCAATTTTGCTGTGAAATAACACAGCTCACAGACATTAAATAGCATATTCCAAATTTACAATGCAGTGTCTGGTTCTGATTCCAAAGCCCACTGTCTTTTTCTAACAGTCTCTGACTTCCTTGGCCCTTTGTTCGATACACAGATCTGACTTGAGGACCCAGTAGCTATCTCGGTGCTGGGGAAACCTGGGTGACTATCCCCCTGAGAATTACAGGAGATTCTGAGAGTCTAGAGCCTTGGAGAGTATCTGATTCATTCCATGGCCGGGTCTCCCCAGTGGACTCTATACTTGCCCCTCTTACCTGTTGCCTTCCTAGGTGGCCTCCCATCAGCACAGTGTCCCCCAAAGTCTGATTCCAGTCTTCATCTCCAGCTCTTCTTTCCCAGACAGAGTACTTCCCAAAGCACATATCTCAAACAAGAGCACAAGAAGTGCTCTTTAAGAGTTCTCTAACCTCAGGTGTTTGGGGTACTCACTTTTTAGAGAGTCACAATGAATTGCTACCACAGGGGACTAGAAATGGATCACCAACTTAGGTCTCAAGTGGGCTTTCCTACTGTCTGTGGAACACATTTCAAACTCTTGATTTCAACTCACAGCAGGAAATAACATTTTACAAGCCAGGGGTGGTGGTGCATGCCTGTCATCACAGCACTCTAGGGGGCTGAGGCGGGAGAATTTCAAGTTCAAGAATTGCAAGTTCAAGTTCTACCAGGACAACTTGGTGAGATCTTGTCTTAAAATTTTAAAAATATATCTTTTATGAGAATTGAGTTATGTAATGTACTGGTACAAATTCTCAATATTGATTGTGATTGTAACATGTATATAAAATGTACCAATAAAATCAATTTTTGAAATTAAAAATATTCATTCTCTTTTAAATCTGATCAAAAGAGCTGAAGATATAGTTTGTGTGTGTGTGTGTGTGTGTGTGTGTGTGTGTGTGTAGGTCTTAAGTTTAATACTCAGAACTGCAAGAAGAAAGAAAGGAAGGATGGAAGCAGGAAAGAAGTAACAAGTAAGGAAGAAAGAAAAAGAGAGAAATAAATTTTGCACTGTAACTCTACAAATAACACACACGCATACAACTGGAGACAAAGCTTAATAAAACAGTACTTATCTTTACTGCGTGGGATGTACTCTGATAGTCTCTATTCTATTTTCTTTTAATGCTGGGTCATGACATTCTAAATCAATTTCATGATTCCATGGTTTGAAAAACACCAGCCTAGAATACAAGAAGCCACGGGACCTGATTGCTAGATAAACTAGCTTCACTCTCCTTGGAAGGTCAAACAAAGGTCATGAATTAGGAACCAGGAGACATGGATCTCAGTTGCACTATTTCTGGGCTGTGTGACTGGAATCAGTGTCTCCTGCTTCCCAGGATAATGTATCAAGCCATATTGATATATGCTAAAAACAGAATAGGAATAGATGGCTTAAACTCCAGGGAAGTCTCAAAAGGAATTTAGCAAATGGACTGTTAGCAGGTCTGCATGACTTAAGAGGGGGAGCAAGAGGGGAGTGTTTGCCAGAACCTGGACAGAAAGCTGTAGGAGGAGCCTCACAACAGGATGTAGCCATTCCCAAATGTGGCCAGGGAAAGAGGAGCCCCAACACAACTCACTGGTTGCATGAGTTCTACTCAGTCCTCACACTGGTGTTCTCCACTGCCAAAACCAACCCAAAGCCAGAGAGCTGGAGATCTCATTGCTGATGTTGAAATAGATTAACTTCTGGGGACACAGAAGTTTTCTATGTGGAGAGTAGAAAATGGTCCAGGTGGGACAAAGGGGGAAAATTCATCACCTAAGAGAGCAGAAGCTCTAGACTCTCCTTTTTTTTCCTGGGCCCCTCAGAGGACAGCGTCGTTGGGCTAATGGCTATCTTTCTCCCACTCATTTTCCTTTGCACACCTCCCATGAACTGGGACAACTTCCCTTGGTTTCAGCCCTAGTTACTTAGAGGCCACTGTCCTCCAGGCCTCTTTACAAGAGGTGCAGCTTCACTGTCATCCTTGGTGATCCTCCCTTCCTTCTGCCACTCCAAATATGCTGCCTCTTTGACAAAGGATGAGTTTGGGGAGGACCATCCTAATGTATCAGCATCAGATAAGAAGCTCTACCCCAAACACTATAAGCTGTGATCGACACAGGTAGCCTTCCTGTCGTGTGTGTGTGGGGGAGCAATGTAACAGTTGTAAATCAAACAGCACACCTGCCTTCATGACAGAAGGTGTGTTCTGGATGCCTCCCCACCTGTTTGAACCAATCAGCAGGCCTGAATTTGAACCAATCACAGAGCTACTTCTTGGTCAAGCACAAGCCTGCAGCTGCTACACAAGAAGCACTTCACATGTCTCCAGTTAGTCTAGAAAGGATCCCTCTAGTGTATGGGTTCTGTTCATACAAAGTCTGAGCTCCAGTGGCCCTGTAAATGTGCTCCTGATTTTGTTTCTCCAATAGTATGGGCTCAGAAAATCCTGTAAATCTATCTGGAATTCTTATTCTAAATGCTGTGGACAGGTCAGTCATTTTAAAACAAAGAGTAACAGACATGTTAGTTCTGAAGAACTATAGAGACCAGCAGCCAATGAAGACGAACTGGTAGAGTCGACCAGTGGTGCAGCATAAACAGTGGTGGCCAGCAGCAATAGATAGTAACAGATGGCAGTGTGAGTCAATGGCACTAGTGATCACTGGTAACATCAAGGCCACCAGCAGAGCTCCATTTTAGAGTCATGATTTCTGTCTGAATCAAGAAAACAAATGGGCAGTTGATTGGAAATAACTCCATTCACATCGGGATACACAGGAGAAATATTGGATGGCTATGGCACCTTCAGTAGCTGTATGCAATTTAGAGAAGTGAGGCTCTCTCTCCTACAAACATTACAGTTTTAAGTGTCTCCCTTCTGTTTTCTGATGTGATGTTCAGCTAGGTCTACCTTTGAAGACAAAGAGTTTATCTCTTTGTGTCTATAAGGGATAGGCATATAGGAGCCTAAACCCTGACCTCAGACAGCACATAAAATGGGTGAAGAAAAAAAAAAACTATATGGTACTGTTAATTAAACCATGTAGTGAAAGATGCCTACATAACATGTGGGCATTTGACATTTGAGAACTCGACTGCCACTTACACGTAGACCATATTGTTCTCATGTTAAACATACCAATTTCATAGAACAACATCATGCAAAAGGCAAAGTCATTGTTCACTCAGGCCTCTCTCCTGGACAAAAGAAGAATACACTGTCTTCCCAGGGAATATGACTGAATAAGACAACCAATCATAATTTTTTTTTTCTGCTTTCTGGTGGTATCCAGTTCAAAAGTTTTCTTCCATAGATTTCCCCAAAATACCTAATCAGAGCTAAACTCTAAGAAAGCTATATCCTCCTAATGTAATTCCACTCTTTCCCATGGTTATCATTTTGCCTCATTATGAATCAAGTAATAAAACCAAGTTTTCATTCATGAGTATGTTCCTAGGATCTCTAATTGGAGGGCACTGACGCTATGAAGAAATGGATTCCATGTTAAAGATATTCAGAACACGCCATTCTGAACTATGCCACTGTATCACATTGACTATTCTGAGTTAAAGGCAAATAAAAACCATCAGGTGCAAGAAAATCACTCTGACCAACTTTAGATGTTTTAAAAGTAGGAAATGAAACTCCCTTGTGAAAGATGTCTTCTCTATACCAGAAGGAAAATATCATACTTATCATCAAGTGTAGGAAAATGAGGCCAAAATAAATCAGTACAAACAAACCTTATTAACCTACCGCTTGTCTTCCTACCTACTTCTTCAAAGTATCCTAGCCCAAATCCCTTCAACTTGTCATATTTTGATAATTTCTTAATCATGATATTAGCGATCCATTCTAACTTCGGTTCCTCACTGCAGAAATCAGAGACCAACATACAAAGTCAATGGCAAAGAGAGGATTGCCTCCCAAAAAAGGAACACTTCCTTTTTTCCCTTTTGATTCTTTCCAGACTGCAAGCCTATTAGTTGCTGCCACTCACATCTGAGGTGCGTCTTCCTCCTCCATTTCCTGACACATACGTCAGTCATCCAGACACACAACTTTTCTAATCTCCTAGGTGGCTCTTTTTCAAGTCAAACTGAGGTATTACCATTAATGATCACAGTGCTCCACTTGTGAATAGTGGAGAATACAAGAAAAATCAGAGAGTGAAGAACTGACACAGGCAACAGAAGGACTGGCAAAAGTACTGTTAGATGAAGAATGAGAGGAAAAAGAGGATAAACAACCTCTGAGACTTGAGATTGTACCCCTGAGAGAGTTTTATTTGAAGGAAAAAAAAAGGCAAAAGATTCACTTTAAAAAAAAAGATCTAGTGTTTCTGTGTAGAATCCATTGAAAAAAGAAATAAATACTATAGTCAAAAAGCTCGGGTAGGAGGCAATGAGAAGGCAGTGCATTGTCACAGCCAGAGGCCACTTCATGCCTCTGTGAGAGTGTGGAGTTCTCCCATCCTGCATTCTCTGCAGAGTCAACATGTTCCTTTGCAGCAAGTATGAACAAATCTAAGCAGCTCCAATTCTCAGATCAGTTTCCTGGTCTCACAAAACGAGCTGCGTACTTTCTTGCCTTTGGCCAGAAAGTATTGAAAGAAAAGCATTTTAAGAGAAGATGAGATAGTTACTTTCAAAAACCATTACATGCAGATATCTGAATGGGAAATTAACTTGGATTTGGTGGATTAAATTCTCCTTCAGTCATACAAGATGTATTTTTAATTAATGGGAAATATTTTTGGCAGAATGTCTTTGGCTTTACAAGGGAAAATACTGGGAGAAGGGGGATTAATTCAAATGTATTTGCCTGGTGCTTTCTCCAAAGGACCTTGAATAAGAAAAAAAACTACATGCAAGCCAATAGTGAGTGATAGCCAATATCTAATTTATAATACTTTATTTAACAATATCTTTACTTGCCATTTTTGAGAAAAAAACCTTTTATTCCTAATGGATACCTAATCAAGCCTCAGCAGACTCTCGGAATACCTTAATTAGCACCTATGAAATGTGGTTCAAACTTGAACAACAAGAAGATAAATAATAATTTTAGAATTTTTCATGCTTTCAAGTAAAGCACTCCCCAAGTGAGCCCTCACAGATGTGCCAGAAATCTCATCCAAAGTAAAACAAGGCTGACTGCTGGATATCATGAATGTTGCATGCCACGTGTAATTATGTTAGATAATCACAACTCACCCACACCCTGCACCCACTGATGAATGGGCTGTGGAAGGCTCTGTTTCACATCTTCATGTAGAATTATTCAGCAACTAGACTTTATTCCACTCTAATTTGGTCCTATAAACATACATATTTATCAAAAGTCTTTGCAATTCTGACACCATATACTTTAAGACACTATTCTATTTGTGAGTAATCAGTACTTCATGAATATTAGCTATCTGCCTTAATTTCACTGGCATGACTTTTTTCTTGGCAGGGAAAGGTCAGGACTTAATCAGGTGAATGCTGCTCAAAAGTGGGACATAGCCCCATGCTTGCAGGAAGAGGACTGGACTTCACAGCCATATTATCATCATCATCATTATTGTCATTATTATAATTATTATCATTTTTATGATTTTCTCTCTCCATAGCTCTTAGGATACTCTGCCACTACCCACCCAGCCTCTCTGCTCATTGCCTGCAGGGGGTTATATGTCTCAGACCTAGAATAGAAACAGAGAGATGTCAAATATACAATTACATTTAAATTAAACAAGTTCAGGAGTAAACCGTGTAAGTTTTTGAGGAGAGAGATGAGTCTTGCACTGAGATTCCCAGAATGGACATAGATCTTCCTGCTCCCACTTTCAGATAGGAAGATTCAATCAGACATTCTGGTACAGCCTCAGCTCCTCAAGATATCATATCTAATAAAATGTGACTCATGGCCAGACATCCCTTGGGTCCTGAAGAGTACTTAAAACCCATCTCCAAAAGCAACCCCTTGCAAACCACAAACCAGGAAAGAGAATAAAAAATAAAAGCATGTCAAGTGAATCAAACAGACAGACCCCAAAGGCAGCCCAAGAGCTGGGCACAGTCTTACCAAGGTTAGCAGAATGGGCAGGGTCCTTGGCATCTCTGAAGGTCCACACCTAACATTCAACGTTCTACCCAGGCAGCAAGATTATAATTTATTCAGCTATCACCTAGTGAACATCTACCATGTGCAAGGGATGGGACCGAGTGTTGAAAATACAATGACAAATTAGAATTGTCTCAATCTTATATTCATTCCTCCACTTCACAACCATTAACTGGTCTCTACTAGGTAACTAAAAGTGATACTCTTGGGTTTTTAACAAAGTGCAAATCACATGCAGTTCTTATCCTTGTGAGCCTTAATCTTCATGAAGGCCATTTATTTGTGTGTTATTGATAATCAGCTAAAATTGTAGAACTAAATAATACAGAACAAAGGACTAAGATTTATACCATGAAAAATGGAGGAAAAAAATCCCACCTATGCAGGAACACAGATCGGGGAAGGTGCTCTGAGGAACTGGTCTGAGATGTGAAGACTGAAAGAACATTGCAGACAGCAGAGGTAATAGGTATGAAAAGCATGACTCAGGAAGCACTCAGTGCCCTCAAAGGGGAACTGCCAGACACCCAGGGATCTTGGGCAGAGTTATCAAATGAAAGAGGGAGTAAGAGATAGAGGGGGGAGGCCAGAAGGCTTGATGAGTGCAGGGTATGGGATTTCCTGCTGAGGCCCATTATCAGAATTCAGTGAGTTTATGACATGGTTGGAAAAATTATTTTTGTGTTCACTAACTTTTAACTAAACTTCAGCATTTCCTCAATAGTGGTAGTAGAGCTTGTGACTTTGTCATCCACCGAAATCACAGATATTTCATGCTGTAGCAGAGTTGTTTCAGGGATCCACACTATATCACTGATCCCTGCTTTGAAATTATGAGACTCACTGGTGTTAATAGCGAAGATATCTGTTGTACTACATTTTAATATGTTGACTATATTTCAATATAAGCCATTTTCTTTGTTAAATCTACATGTTGTACTTCATGCAGTTACAAACATCACAGAAGGAATTCACCATCTTTGCTCTGAGGCATCCATGGCACAACAAGGCTAAGAACCCTTGAGCTATCAGTTTGAAATCCAGAGGGGCTGATAATGGGGTTGCAAAGGGCTGAACTATGAAAGTGAGGGTCCTAGGACACTGGAAAGACAAAGGAAGCAGATCTGGGCCCGCAAAAGCCAAAGCCAAAAGCGAAAAAACAAACCCTGACTTAGCTTCAGCCTGGGCTGCTTTCCTCTTAGAAAGGGAGCCATCTCAACTCCTTTTCTGCAGCCCATCTCCATGGAAACTAGCTGCCAGGACAGAATTCGAGCAGAAGAGTTATCTCTCCCTGTCACTCACTTATTTATATTCTCTCTCCATGGTTCATTTATTTATTCTCTTACTTTCTCTCTGTGTGTTTTATCCCTTACTCCTCTGTTTCTACTTTGTAAATTTTCTTCTCTGCCTTCTCTTTCCTCTAAATTCCTTCTCACCTCATTTCCACATTAATTCTTTTGCTTATCCCAGGTGTGCGGGGCCAGTGGCATAGGTTGCGAAAAGACTGAAAGCCAGAATCAGTTTGCGAGAGATAAGGTCATTAAAATATCAACAGGAAGGATTAGGGTTAAGCCATCTGTCTGGGTTAGGTTGTAACTCAATGGTAGAGAACTTGCTTAGCACGCAAGAGGCCCCAAGTTCTATCTCTAGTATCACACACACACACACACACACACACACACACACACACACACACACCCTTCATTTTGCTGTATTTAAAGAGGGCAAAATGGGGTCAGAGAATTGAGGGACCACACCTAGAATCACAAGATGAACTTAGTCCTCTGCTACATCCAGCCTTGGGAACATTCCCAAAGGACAGAAAAGAGGATCTTGTAGAATAGCCAAAGTTTTAAAGGCAGAGCTCAAAAGGCTTCCCCTTATCTTCTGCTAGATGCTCTCAGTAATGTCCAGGGTGGGCGGCATCCTTTTTGTTATGTGCTTGTACCTAGGTGTACAAACCCTCCCACAACCTCTGTGGCCATAGGTTGGGGTTTTCAGAGGTGGCTGGATCTAGAGTATTTGATGCTAAGATTAATAGTATGATGCTAGGATTAGAGATGTCCCATCCAGGGTATTGGTGCTACCTGCCAGGCAGAGTATCCTGCACAGAATATAATGGACAGAAAAAGGGTCACTTCTCTTGCCTGCTACTTTCTGCTCTATACTTCACTGTTTGCTCTCTTGCTGCCTTCTGATACCATGAACTATTTCTCTGTAATCCTCTCTGTCATGTACTCTGCCTTGGAGCCAGCCAACTATGAACTGAAATGTTTACACAGTGAGCTCCAGAAACTTTTCCTCCTTTAACTTTGGGTGTTGGCTATTTGGTCTCAGCCATGGGAAAAGTAACTAAGACGCTCTTCTTCATTCAGCAGACTTCCTGCCTTGGCTGCAGAAAAGCTATTTCCGAAACAGAAACTAAATCCAAAAGTAGTTAATGTCCCAAAGGATGGAAAACATCCTCTTCCCAAACAGTGAAAATGAACATTTCTCTCTGCTCCACTTAGCTTCTAAATGCTAGCCCCAGGGAATGGCATCCTGCATCAGGGGAGCGATACAGAAGCAATGACGGAATCCAAAGCTGGGCAGACAGCATGACTCACATCCTTGCTACATCCAGAAAAGACAGTGGCAGTAGGAGGAGACAGTGAGGAAACACAAATTCCTGTTGAATCTGTTGGAGATGGAGCCAGCAAGACAATAAGTGGATTCCTAGGAGGAAATTGATGTTTTCCCATGTCCCACCTTCCCGATTTCTGCTTTCTAAAGAACTTCCAGATGCCAGTATTTTTGGCATTACAGGACTACCCAGCAATTTCCAGTTTACCTAACTATGACTTGTTTGAGCATGAATCTGGTAAAGAGGAGGCAGTTGGTTTATTTTAACTCAGAGTAAGTGAAATTGAATGCTCTTCAATACAGCTATAAGTTAATGTTTAAACATCCCTAAGCTTGGGGCTGAAGAAATAATGTGGCATAATTCATGTGGCATATCAAAGCAAATTGCTTTCTAATCCCATCTAATGGGATGGGAAAGACAGGAAAGGAGAAAGGAAATGTCCAGTCACTTTCCTGTTCTTAGCTACCAAAAGATGGGCTGAGAAGGACAGGCTCATATTTGTGAGATTATATGGATGGGGGTTGTCCAGGCATTTATTCCGGGAGGCAACAAAGAGCCCTGCTAAATAAAATGAGACAGAGCTTTGGACAAGCAGCCCAAAGAAAAGAGGCTCTGAAAATGGTGAGCAAGCAGCAGTGGAGAGTAAGGAATAAATGTGCAGGACTGCTAGGACCCTGGATGATAGGATCCCTCACTCTTTATGTCCAAGAAGATGAACACATGTGTGCAAGGAGGAGCTGCCCATGGGAAGCTACTGGAAGCCATAGATGTGTCTCCTGAGTTGTGGCTGGAGTTTGAGTGGGACCAAGATGAACTAGGACAGGTGGGAAAGGCAACCAGCCACTGCTGAATAGGACCTGACTCAAAACATACAGGACATCGTTTACATTTTCATGGCTCTCTCCATCATTTCTTTCCACTACTCACAGTTGGAATGAGACAGGATACTCAAGAAGGAGCAAAGCCCATAGGACTCAGGTATGGGTGAAAGAAAAAGAGCATACATACGTTGCTCTGGTCACCTCACCATCTAGGCCCTGGCCTTCACCTGGGTCAAGACTACCTGAAGATTCAGAGACCATAAATAGGGTCACTCCATCCACCAGAGCCACGAAATGACATCTTCAAACACCACCTAGAATCTCTTCCTCCCGGCACATTTGAGAAACAGATTCCTCAAGACAGAAGTACCATTACCATCTGGCTGCAGATACAAAAATCTGCTAAATACAGTGTCACTAAATTGCCCCAGTGGACCCTGAACTTACAATCCTCTTGCTTCACTCACAAATGTCACTCTATACCTCCAAAGGCGAAGACCAGCTTTTTAGATAAATCAGTGTCACAGCTGATTCCCAGTTTTAGAGCTTCCACACTGTGGAACAAACTCTTCAAGCTGATGGAAACTGCCAATATCTGACTCTGACATCTTCTCTCCACAAAAGGAGGAGCAAGAGAGAAGAAAGAGATAAAGGAAGGTGCCATGATGTAAAATGTTCTGGAATGGTAGCCATTTCCATATCTGATGAAACAGATGTGAATCTACCAATATCCTGCCAGGCATGTTCCATGGATTTTCTGACAAAATATATATCAGAATGCTTGGAAAAGACTGCAAGATTAAACATAGCTTAGGTGGTGATGGCACCCTAAGAATGACACGAACAATCCTGATAGCTTGCTCCAACTCTCGAATTCATGAAAGATGGAGGAGGAGAACCTTCTTTTTGAGGGGGCCTGAAGCCAGGTCCTGTCCACGCTAAGCAAACACTCTACCACCAAATTATACCTCCAAGTTTCCCTTTTTTAACTTTGTGAGACAGGCAAGGGTTTGGGATGGGGTACCACAGAGCCTTGCTAAATAAAGACAGCTCTGCTCTGGGGTATGAAAATCTGCTAAATATAGAGAGTGTCACAAAATTGTCCAAATTGACCTAGAACTTATAATCCTCTTATGCTAGCTTTCCAAGTAGCTGAGATTATAGATGTGTTCCACCATGCTCAGCAAGGAACATTTATTTTGCTGAACATAGTGATGGATGAGTATATTAGTTTGCTAAGGTTGTCATGAAAAAATACCACAAATTGGGCAGGTCAAACTACCAAAAATTTATTTTTTTAGAGTTCTGGAGTCTAGTAGTCTCAGACCATGGTGCAGGCAAGGTTGATTTTCCTGGGGCCCTACTCCTGCACTTGCAGATGATGTCCCTTTGTCTTCACATTATCTTTTTTTCTATGTGTATCTCTGTCCTTATCTCTTTGTTTGTTTCTTTGTTTTGCAGTTCTGGGGATTGAATATAGAGCCTTTTGACTGAGCTACATTAACGGCCCTTTTTAATTTTTTTTTCAATTATCTTTATTGGTACATTAAATATACACATCATGATTGCACTCCATAATGGGGATTTGTACCAGTATAAGACACAACTTAATTCTCATTTTTTCCCATAGCCCCACCCACCCTACCACCCCCCCATATATATAAAATTTGTTTCCTTACTTTTTTGTTACAATCTCAACATTGTCCCCTCGGCCCTTTTTAATTTTGAGACAGTCTTGCTAAGTCACTAAGCTGCCTGGGCTGGCTCAAATTTACCGTCTTCACACCTCAGCCTCCTAGAGTAGGGGAGTAACAAATGTGTCCCACCACATCTGCCTGGCTTTATCTGCTCTTGTTAAGTGGACACCAGTCATTTTGGTTTAGGGCTCTTACATAGAACTTCACAGTATCTGAGCTACCTCTTTAAAGAGCTACCCTCTAAAAAAGTCACAGCATGAAGAACTTCAACACAGGAACTTGAGAGAATGTAATTCATCCCACAGCCTTAGGATACAGGGATAGAAGCTAACAAAAGGGAAAGTTGATTGGAGATGCAATGGGTATAAAGTTCAAATGCCTACAGAGTCCACGAAGACAGAAAAATGTGCAGAGCAGAACCCATCTGAACTTAGAGAAGGGACAGTCATCAGTCACACCCTTTAGCGGTCTCTGTCATGGCTAAATGTAGAACCAGAGGAGGCACCTTTTTTTTTTTTTTTAATAGAGAAACCAGAAGTCTGTTTTTTTCTTTCCTTGCTAAATATCCTGATTTTCAAGTGTTGACTATGAATTCAGATGCTTTTCAAACACGGTGCCAGGTGTGTTTATACTGAGGACTGGATCTGTTTACAAGGACCAAGGCTCTTCAACCCATGAGGCTGCAAGAAGCTAGGTGTGGGACCTGGGACTGGTGCTGCACACTTGGGGCCCAGATAAACAGCTGCAGCTCTTTCTTAGGAAAGTGCCACCCAGGTTCACATGTGTTTTTAAAAGCTGATTGTTAATGAGCTGGAAAGGAAAGGAATAAAAACCACTATGATCACTCTAAGAAAGCATCTCTAATTCATGGATCATTTACGATTGATTATCGAAACAAATGCCATTATGCATGCCCTGTGACTGGTTTTAAAACCTCTCTATCTTTGGAGTTTTTAATTTATTTGGAAGCACTGTAATAAGCAGCACATGACAATTACTTCCTTCACTACTCCCTGTAATCAAGATAAATTATCTTACTATTGATGTAAATGGGATATGAAAATCTATAGAGTTCTCCTGAGGAGTATAAACTTCACATTATGCTCAACACATTTGAATTTTGCTGCAAAATAATTTGGGGGTCAATCAAAAATTCATTCCCCCAAACTTTTATTGCCATCCATTCTGAGTCACCTCCAGAAATAATTAGCAAATAATACCAATAAGATGTGTTTAGCCTAATACTGGGCCACGTTGCTATAATATCTTATAGAGTTCTTTATGTTCACAGACCTAGGGCATCATTTGACACTCACAAATGTCTTATTATAAGAATATTTACATAATACACATATTTATTTACAATTCCTGTTCTCTGTTGCCAAACAACTTCTTATGGAAATTCTATGTGCAATTAATCCTATATGAGGTTTTTGAAATCATAATAAACACTGTTGGTATTATTATCCCCTTCTCTCACTTGCCCTTTTATCCCATCAAGTACTTAGCTTTTTAGCTATATTTTCTGCTTCTCAGAGCACATGCAATACCACAGTCACTGTGCTGCTTCTTTCCACAACTCTGTACTTCCTTTGGTTGGTGGGGACTTGTGACCTTTCTTCCTGGGAATTCCTTCCAGGTCAGAACATTTCTGGCAATCTTGAAGTTCTTTTATGTGTCTAACTTCTCTTTCAAATGTTATTTAATTTATTGTTTTTTTGTTGACCATCTTCACTATAAAACTTCTACTTTATTATAAGACAAATAGCTTCTAAGAAAGTTGGGATTATAAACCTATGCTGCCTGGTTTGGAAACATTTTTTTTTAAGTGTATCAAAATGTAAACTCTTCACTTTGTCATTCTTTGCACTGTTGCTTAATAACAATAGCTCATACATAAGTATATGTTCCATGTGCAAGACACTAAATGCAGCATGTGGACTCTTCCAAAGATTTTCAAAACAGTGCCATAAAATAGATCATATTATTAGTTCCATTTCA
>PVIR01016752.1:0-36094 GCA_004026965.1 Petromus typicus | reverse complement strand
AAAGGGGACAATGTTGAGATTGTAACAAAAAAGTAAGGAAACAAATTTTATATATATGGGGGGGGTGGTAGGGTGGGTGGGGCTATGGGAAAAAATGAGAATTAAGTTGTGTCTTATACTGGTACAAATCCCCATTATGGAGTGCAATCATGATGTGTATATTTAATGTACCAATAAAGATAATTAAAAAAAACAAAAACAAAACAAAACAAAAAAAAAACAAAAACAAAAAACAAAAAACACCTCAATTTATGAGATGAAGTTCACTACAATTATTGAGGCTAATCTCCTCTACAGGAAGTTAACTGTAGGTGCTAATCATGTCTGTGCACTCCATTCATTACATCAGCAAGATTAGTGCTTGGATAATACTAATACCTGTAACCCATCCAAGTTGACTAATAAAACTAACTCATAGCAGAGGTACTAAAAACAATCTATTTCTGCCCAACGTGGATTCCTCCAATGGGCGATCTTTGCGTGGAGGACCTCTATCATCCTAGTTTCAACTTTCTTAGAGCTATACTTCAGTTTCTGCTTCTTCTCCAATCCCTGTTCATTTCTTCTCTCATTTCATAGATACTCAATTTATGTCACTATGTAAAACTTTTCCTACACTTTTTCCTTATCTTTCACAGTGATTTTCTCAAATAAATATCTCGTAATTCTGTCTTGTCTTTTACTTCAGAGAGAATCAATTTGACCCAGTTGGTTCCATAAACAGTGGGAGAAAGCAGGGAATAAGTAAGCATTTGTGACTGAGGAATTCAGCTCTTAAGGGCATGATGCCAAGTGCTTTATGAGGCATCTGTATTGCCTGGCACAGAATAACACCACAAATGTTAAAATGGTCACCTGTGTCGACCTGAAATAATGACCTAGTGGAAGGCAGCACCCTTGCTGGTACAAAGATTTGGGCATTTAAAAGGTATGGGAAGAAATATACGTGAAAAGATAGTGGAATTGCCTAGTCTAGTAAGTCCTATCCACAGATACAGTTTCAGAAGTTTTATGAGAAACCAAAGGTGGATAACAAATGTTAAATATAAGAAGCAGGACTCTTGGATAGCCTGTGTATACTCATTGTTTTCATGGCTGATATTTTCTCACATCCTGAGCCAGAGAAGCATAGATTCCCTCGGGCTTAGACTCATTAGGGATGAGAGCTTTAATCCACTTCTATAGCTACCAGTGTCTATTTTTCTGGCACACAGACTTATTTTTGTATGGATGTTCAGCAAGTAGCTCTTTCACAATTCCATGGATTCTGTTCCAAAAGAAAACTTCTGAGAGATTAATTGGAACACATATATCTATCTCACCCACCATGAACTCGAGCTGTACCTACTGGTTATGAAAATCTAAGCCCCGTGAAGTCTGTAGTGGCTCTGTCCTAATAAATTCTAATTTGCCATTTTTTCAAAAGTTCATCCTTTTTGTGTCTCATCTAAGAAACCTTTCACTGGTCCAAGTTTTAAGAAGTATAATACATGTTTTTATAAAAGTTCTAGCATTGTAGATTTCACATTTATGATCTAAGTTAATTTTTGTTTAGTATGAGGTAATGGTTGATGTGTATTAGTTTATATGTGAATATAAAGTTAATTTAGTACAATTTGAGACAGTACTTTTCCAAGAATCTAATTAGGAAAGTCAAATACACATATCACTACTGAGACTGTTAATGGCAAGTCATTATCTGCATTGGTTTGTCTTTAAATATTATATTGACTCACTATTGAAGGGAGAATTCAGGTCTGCTGAGCCTTTTTGTCTTGTTTTGTTTTGCTTTTCTTTCATACTAGGGTAATTTCCTAATAGAGTCTTTAGGAAGTATCAAACAGTAAATTAGAACTGCAACTTTAATAAGGAACACAAAAACTCAAATGATTACCATATAATTGTCTTTAAAGAGATTTTTTTCTTTTGTAACATAGTACTAAATTTAAAATATTATTCAAAATGGTAAATGCTATTTTATTTTCACTGATAATTTTTTATTTCAAATATTCAATTGACGTTAATCATTTAAAATACATTATTAGATGAATAATAAACAGACTTTTACTACAAATTACCACAAAACGAGTCAATAATTTCTGTATGTTATATGTAATGTGGTGACTACTTTTCACTATACCTCTATTACCTCCAAGTATTAGTTAATGGTACTAAAATAACTATATTACTAGACTTTAAAGGAATAATTTACCACATTGTAAAGTGTGAATATTGTTAGTAATATATGCGATTATAAGATTAACTTCTCTTAGACATGTACACATTCAATACAGTAGAACCACATATTAATATTTTAGGCCATTATTTATTAATTTTATTAACAATTCAGTTCAAATATTACTCCTATTATTGTATTCTCCATGATGCAAACTAAATCAAAACCATCAATTTTCTTTGAAGAGAATGCCTCACTGAGCAAGCAGGGCACCAATTCAAATGACTTGTCATAGCTCATTATTGCTAAAATGTGTTCAGTGTTTTCCATTTTTCAAATGCGATTTTATACTCAACAGACCACAGTTGGTTCATTAAGATATTTAGCTTTGACTTTGCAGTAAACTACTCATGCATTTCAATTTTTTTTATAGAGAATTATCTTGGTTGGGAGAATGAATTAGTATCCTAACAAGATCAAGGTGGCTTGGTTAGTTTCTGTTAAAAGCTTTGTGGAGAGGGAGAGTGGATGTCTGTCTAAAGAGCCATGATGGAAAAGTTTCGTAGTTCTCTCGTCTCAGAGTATTTCTTTCATCACTTTTGATGGTGAAGTCCTGGATATACCTACCTAGAAATTTTCAGTCATCCCAAAGTTGTTCATGCTTTTAAATAACCAAAGCAAGGACATTTCTCTAGAACTGTATTAGCTAATTTCAGTAGTTACTAGCTACATGTGGCTAGTTCTGTTTAAATTAATTAAATATAATTAAAAATATGATCCTTGTGCTAAAGTAGCCACATTTCAAATGCTTAAATTCACACATGGATGGTGAATATTATGCTGTACAGTGTAAATCATTCAATCACAAGAGAATGTTCTCTTGGATGTCTATAAATTATCTGGTTAATAACCTGGACCTTCATTATGATTCAGATTATATCCTGTGAATGCCTCAGATTCATCTGGCATTATGTGTACTAGGCGCACATATAGATATTAAGTGTCAAATAATCTGGATTAATAGGTATTCTCACTTTGGAGGTGAAAAGCTTATGTACAATATGATTACAAATGTTCCTTGTTTTATGCTGTTTCTGCCACAATATACTGACTCAAGAGTGAAATACACTCAAAGACAATCTTCAAGAATGAGCAGGAGAACAAATAAATTCCCCAAACAGAATTCAATTTGGAAAAAAATATCTTACTAAACTGAAGATAGTGATATAACAATGTTTACAGCTACGATGAATGGCACTGAGGATGGGATTATAAAAATCTGCAATAGCCAGGTATGATGGCACACAGATACAATGGCAGCACTCGGAGGCTAAGGCAGCAAAATTGCCATAAGTTTGAAGACAGCCTGTGCTACACAGTGAGGTTAAGCCCAACCTGAACTACATATCAAGATTCTGTCTCAAAAAAGCAAAAACTCTGTAATAGAAGAGCCTATCCAGATTGGAATGATTGACCTTTTTCTTTAATATATTTAATACATGCTATTATTATTTTAAAGTAAAAAAATATTTAATTTTTATGCTCAGTCTTCATAGTTATTTATAAAATGGTAAAATAGAAACTATGTCAATACACAGTAATAGATACATAGTTAATGCAATTGAATACATTACCCAGCTACTCAAAATAGTTCTTCAAAAATTGATAAATAATTATATGAAGAAGTACTTTAATATATTGTTCATTAAAAGAGTGTTGATTGGGCTGGGGATTTAGCTCAGTAGTTCCAGCACCTGCCTTGCAAGTGCAAGGGCCCAAGTTCGATCCCTGGTAATCACATACAACAGTGCTGGGTGTGGAGACTCACATCCACCAGCAATCAGAACCACATACCACAGTGTTGTGTGTAGTAGCTCATGCCTGTAATCCCAGCACTTGGGAGGCAGAGGCAGGAGGATCGATGTGAGTTCAAAGCTGAGCTCAGGGCCAACCTGAACTAAGAAAAAAGAATGATCCTGTCTCAAAAAAAAAAAAAATATTGTTGACTGAAGAAACAAGTGCAGTATTAGTGATAGCAATATATATATATTAAATGTTTACCAAAACTTGGATGTAAGTACGTGAAATTCTAAGAGTTTGAACCATGGGAAAATTAGAATTCTTTTTCAATCTGATATACAATTCATTAACATTACATTTATTGTGAAATTGAAAATATTTATAACATTGTTCAAGGTGACATTATGGACACTGTCAAAATTGAACAACATTGTATTTTGTCATGCATGAGATCTAATTCCTGATATCACATCTTAAAAGAGGGAAAGCTCATTTTGGCTTATAGGTTTCAGCACATAGGCGGCTAGCTCCTGGGCAAGGCAGCACAGCAGCAGTATTTTGAATCCTTTGTGTTGACTTATCAATAAAAAAGGTGTAAAATGTCTATTTTAGAGAAAGTTCTATGTACTGCTGAGGAAAAATGTTTTTTCTGTTGTTGGATAGAATACTCTGTAGTTACCTATTTGGTTCATTTATTTGATGGTATGGGTCAACTTTGATATTTCTTGGTTGACGTTTTTTGTCCAGTTGACCCATCCATTTGTGATAGCAGAATATTGACATTTCTACTATGGGTGTGTTGATATATATGATCTTTTTTGTCTAGTACTATTTGTTGTATGAAATTGGGAAGCCTTACATTTGATGCACTTATATTTACAGTTATCTCTTTTTGGTGAATTGTTTCCTTTACTAGCATGCAGGCATCTTCTTTGTCTCTTCTGATATGTTTGGCTTGATGTTCATGTTGTCTGAAAGTAAGATAGCTGCTCCTGTTTGCTTTCAAGCTCCTGTTGCATGGAGTATCATTTTCCATCCTTAAATGTTTCAGTCTATATGTTTCCTTATGAATGTGTCTTACATGCAACTTACACTTGGGTGTTTTTTGATTAAACTTGCTAACCTTTGTCTTTTGTTTGGGAAGTAAGACCTTTAATATTGAGAGTTACTACTGAAAGTTGTAGACTAATTTCTGCTATTGCATCATTTACTCTTTTTTTGTTTGTTTTGGTTTTGAGACAAGGTCTCGCTTTCTAGTCCAGCTGGTCCTGAACTCAGCCTCAAACTCACAGCAATCCTCTTGCCTCTATCTCCTGAATGCTTGGATTACAAGTGTGAGCTATCTCACCTGGCATTGTGATACATGGTACTGATTGCTGGTGGGCATGAGTCACAGTGCCCGGCATTGTTGTATGTGGTTGGGGGAGGTATCAAACTCAGGACCTTGAGCTTGTTAGGCAGGAGCCTGAACCACTGAGCTCAATCTCTGGCCATATTTACTCTTTTTCATTTCTTTATTTTTCCTTCTTGCTTAACTGCTCATCCTGCCTGAGATAGTCATTCTTTAGGCTCTTCGATGTTGTTCACCATCTTTCTGTCTAAGATGTTTTATTACTTTTTATAGTGCTAGTTTGGTGGTCATGAATTTCTTAAAATGCTCTTTATCCCATAAAGTTCTTATAGCTCCATCAATTTTAAAAGATAATTTTGTACAATAATTTAGTATGAATTGAAAGTTGTTTTCTTTTAGGGCTTAGAAAGCTTTACTCCAAGTTCTTCTGGCCTTTGATGTTTGTATTGTGCAATCTGGTATGTTTGGCTTTATAATTTAATTGTTCCTTTTTTTTTTTTTTAGGTTTTTTGAGACAGGGTCTCGCTTTGTGGTTCAGGCTGGCCCTGAGCTCAGCCTCCAACTCACATCACAGCAATCCTCCTGCCTCTGCCTCCCGAGTTCTGGGATTACAGGCGTGAGCCACCATGCCCGGCACTGTGGTATGTGGTACTGGTTGCTGCTGGGGTGAATCTCCACACCCAGTATTGTATGTGGTTACCGGGGATCGAACTCGGGTCCTTGCGCTTGCAAGACAGGCGCTGAAACCACTGAGCTAACCCCCCAGCCCCTATTTGTTGCTTTTTTGTAACAGCCTTTAAAGTGCTGCCCTTGTACTGGACTTCTGGGATTTTAGGTATGAAGTATCAGGGAGAAGTTATTTTCTGATCATTAGTATTTGGAGTCCTATATGCCTTGGTTATCTGTATGTTGAATTGTTTCCCTACCTACAAATTTATTGCTATGATTTCTGTATAATTTTTACAACTTTTATGATATCTTTTGATCTTTCTTTAATTCCTATAATCCCTAGACTAACTTTTTTGAGTCCTCTAGCAGCTATTGGACACAATTTCCTTGGTCTCTTGTTCTTTTTAAGGTATCTCTGAGTATATGGTCTCCTGCATCAACCTTACCTTGAATATGTCAAAATTTATTGTATTTTATTAGTACCTGTTGGCAGTTTATACTAATTACATTCATCATGGAGAGGTGTTATACATATACAATGCCTCTTATTTCTTTTTATTCATCCTCTCATGCTCTGTGAAAGACAGTCTTGGGAGAATGAGAATTCTAGCCGTAGACTAGGAGAAGATATTTGCAAAATAAGAATCAAGATGTGTCATGTACTGGTGCAAACTCTAAATATTGAATGTGATCACAATGTATATATAAAATGTACCAATCAAATCAATTTTTTAAAGGATTTTTTGAGACAGGGTCTCGCTTTGTGGTTCAGGCTGGCCCTGAGCTCAGCCTCAAACTCACATCACAGCAATCCTCCTGCCTCTGCCTCCCGAGTGCTGGGATTACAGGAGTGAGCCACCACGCCCGGCACTGTGGTATGTGGTACTGATTGCTGCTGGGGTGAGTCTCCATGCCCAGTATTGTTATGTGGTTACTGGGGATTGAACCTAGGTCCTTGCGCTTGCAAGACAGGCGCCAGAACCACTGAGCTATATCCCTGGCCCTCAAATCAATTTTTTCGAAAGTCCTCTGATAAAGGACTATGATGCAAAATACAAGAACTATTGAAACTCAACAATAAATGCATTACATGTGGCCCACGGATTTTAACGAACATTTCAGCAAAGAAGATATGCAAATGACAAGCATATAAAATGATGCTCTACATCATATGTCTGTCATTAAGGAAATGCAAATTTCCTTAATTTGCACCTTAATGAGAAGGTACTAGAGAACTATTTGAGTATTCAAAATTTGGAACACCAGATAATGCCATGCTCTAAAGGATGGGGAACAACAGGAACTCTCATTCCCTACTGATGGGAATGCAAAATGATACAACTATTTCAGGAGTTTGTGTGGTCTGTTTTCTTATACAAGTAGCAGTTCTCTTATTCAGTGATCCAGCAATCACACTCTGATTGAAGCAAGACTTAAAGAAATACAATTCTTTCCAGCCTTAGGCAATTCCTTCAATCTCAAATCATCCCTTCTCCCTATCTATAGCTGTAACACCTTGTTTTGATACAGATACAATTGACACCTAGGTACTATAAATAAAGTTTATTACATTTTGTTATTCATAAGGCTATATTTTGTTTCAAGTGTAAATTACAAAACTCTATGTCCTTGTCCTGTTCCTGTACACTTGTTGCTATGAGAAGACACTTCCCTTTTGATGTATAAAAACTGGAACCTTTCTTTTGTTCTCCACTCTTCCTGTAGACATTAGTCTGTTGAGCTTAGGTTCACCTATAACCTGAAATAAATCTTCCTGATTCCCAGTAGTCTCTCTTGTGTTTTTTATTCTGCAAAATGATATTTACTCAAAGGAGCCAAGAACTTATGTACACATAAAAACCTGTGCACACATTAGCTTTATTCATACTACCCAAACTTGAACCAACCAAGATAGCCCTTAATAGATGAGTGAATAAGAAACACTGTGGTACAATCAAGCTGTGAAATATTATTCAATGGTTAGAAAAATGTGCTGCTGGGCCGGGGAGTTATCTCAGTGGTTCTGGCACCTGTCATGCAAGCGCAAGGACCCGGGTTCGATCCCTGGTAACTACATACAATACTGGGTGTGGAGACTCATGCCCAGCAGCAACCAGTACCACATAACACAGTGTCAGGCTTAGTGGCTCATTCCTGTAATCCCAGCACTCGGGAGGCAGAGGCAGGAGGACTGCTGTGATGTGAGTTTGAGGCTGAGCTCAGGGCCAGCCTGAACCACAAAGCAAGACCCTGTCTCAAAACAAAACAAACAAACAAACAAACAAAAAAACAAAACAAAAAAAAGTCCTGTTAAGACAAGAGAAGACACTGAGGGAATTTAATGCATATTCTTGGGGGGAACAAAGCTGATTTGAAAAGGCTTCATATTGTATGTGATCAACCACATAATTTCGTAAAACAAATAAAATAAAACTTTGGAGATAGTGAAAATGTCAATGGTTGCCAGAAGTTGGGAAGAAACAAACAAGCAGAACTCAAAAGATTTTATATTAGAAAAAATGCAATATGATATTTAATGATGGTAATGTACTATATAGATTTGTTCAAATCCATAAAATATATAATACCAAGAGTGAAACTTAATGTTAGCTATGAATTTTGAGTGATTGTGATTTGTCAGTGTAGGATGTTTATAAAGGGAGAGACTGTGCTAGTAATGGGGCAAGAGTTATATAGGAAACTCTCTTTCCCTTCTGAACTTTACTATAAAATGAAATCTACTCTTAAAAATGAAGCTTTCAATAGGTTTTTGTTATATCAAACCAGCAATATGACATTTGGTGTTGTATCAAAGAAAAATGCCTCTCCCAATAAAAGTTTTGTGCACATGATATTTGGATATTTTCACCAGAACTGTGTCTATACGAAATTGTTACTAGGAATTATACTTTGAAATAGAGCCAGAAAACATATATTATACAAGTGAAATAATATTATACAAGTGTGAAAATAATTTAAGGGCTCTGAAAAACATAACACATTACTCTCAAAAAAATAATTGTTTAAATTATATCTTACTGCTATTTATTTCACTCACTTGAAAATATTATTATAATGTGGATACATGCAGGGGCATTCTTGTACTGAAATATGAATTTTATTTCATAAGTCAAAAATATATATCACAACAGCAATTATACTAGGATACAATATCTGTTTTATATTTAAAAGATTCCCTATGTATAAAGAAATATTTTTCATTACTTATCAATATAGATAAATTCTAAAAATGAAAGTTGAAGTTTATTAAACTCAGCAAGATATTTCACTATAACAATGAAAATATAAATTTACATTTTAAAGGGAAATAGCTTTACTCTGATTTAATGCCTTTCATTTTTTTTTACACAAAATAAGAAGAATAAGATGTCAAATGTCTGCAGTGAAGAAATTCCTCTTATGAAAATCTGGAATTTTACTTGACTCTATTAAAGGTCAAAGCACAGATGTTTAGAAAGAATCTTAGAAGCTTTAGCATTTTGAACTAGAAAAAATAAAGCAGATAAACTGCACTGAGAAATTATTTCATTTTGTAATGTAAGGTTTAAGAAGTATGAGCTCAGCTTAAGTCCCCACAATTTCCTAGATGCACATTCTCAGAGGTGAGATACCGGAAGTAAAGAACACTTTTTGGTCATGATATTATTAATTTGGTGACAGTTATTTGTGTGAAATTAAAAGAAAAAAATCTATATTTCTTGTCTTAGTCACTTTCTTGCCACTGAGACGCAGTATCTTCACCTAGAAGCTAATGGAAGAAATGTTTATTTTGGCTCATATTTCATTCCCTTCTTGGCCAGTTTCAAAGAAGAGACACTATGGCAAAGAGTCATGGGGAAGGTACTATCTGCTCATGACAGCTAGAAAGGAAAGAGAGAAGCAAAGAATCAGAGAGGAATATATATTTTTCCAGGTCTACCCCTCAGTGACCTGCCTCTCTCCAGTCAGGCCTGACTTTATAACAGCAAGTCATGGCAATTCCAATGGTCTAATTCTTCCAAAAGCTTTCAGGCTTCTGTTGTGTAGAGTAAGACCACATGAGGTTTTATGAAGATGTCTAGATATAAACTATCAAATTTTGCCTTGGACTCTTGAAAGACTCATGTGCATCTTTTTATAAAAAAATGCATTTAGTCCATCTCTAAGAGTTATCAAATCCTTAACAATTTATTTACTGTTGAAAAGTCCAAGTCCAAAATCTCCTCTAAGACTTGAAACTCATAGTTGTAAAACTTTATAAAAAATAAAATGAAAGCAAATGTTTCCATCACACAATGGCACAGGATCAGCATTACTATTGCAAAATAGAGAAATAAGTGGATAAAAACCAGTGAGACCAAAGAAAGACCAAAACTTTAGTCCAACAGAACTAAAATCCTTTAGCTCCATGTTCAGTCCCTTTTTCATCACTGAGACACAAACTCAACTCCCACAAATTAGAGGAGAGGTTTATTTTGGTTCACATCTCAGTCCATTATTGGGTGGCTATCAAGAAGAAGTGGCATGATAGTTGGACATCACAAGGGGGAAAGCTGTTGGTATCATGGTAGCCAGGAAGCAGAAAGAGAAAGGAGGAACCAGGGAGGAAGATACGTTCTTCTAGGGTATGATCCATGTGACCTGCTTTCCCACAACTCCTACGAGTAAGTCAGTCTTTTCCCCACTATGGCCCAGTTCTCTTCTAAAAGCACTCCTATGAATACATGAAGCTCTAGGTGGAAATCTAGATACAAATGAAAACATTTCTCAAAATGGATATTATATTACTTCTAGTGTAATAGGTGGTAGCAGAGATACTATTCCTCTGTGTTCACAGAATCTGGAACAAAGTTTAGAAATTCCAGTTATCCTAATTTTCCATATTTTCCTTCCAAATTTTCATGAGGGAAAAAAAACTCATTTAGACATCTGAAGATTGCAGAAAATTCCTTGGCCTAAAGCATACAATTTTTCATTTACTTAACAGTGTTAATTCCAAGTTGGGCATAGTGGAGCACATCTATAATCAAGGCATTATGAAAGGTTGAGACAGGAAAATTGCAAATTCAAGTGCAGCCTGGGCACTTTAGTGACTTAGTGAGACCTTGTGTCAAAAAATAATAAGAGTAGAGGAATATAGATCAGGGTTATGGCTTTTTGCTTAATTTCTAACCACATACACACACACACACACACACACACACACACACACACACATGTGATTTCCAAACTGATGCTCTGTGTCTACTAATAAAAGTTATTATACTTTTTCTCTATTAGTAAATATTTCTGAAATATGGCACACTCATTCATGAAACTGTGAATTAATTTCTTTGTGAATCATTTTATGATTTTACTATAATATAACATTTTGGCAATGAATTCAAGTAACTGAAAATTTGTGTCCTATTAGTTATATGTTAAAAGTATAAAGACTTCTGCAATGCTAATTTAAAGCTTTCAATCCAAAGATAGAAAATTTTTTCTCTTTTAACATAGACTTGATGGCTTACAGTATGATTTGATTTAGTGTTACTATTTCACTTATGTGTGTACACAGACACACAGAAAATGGGTCCCTGCCTTCTACATGTCCTTGAAATTTACAAACATCACTGAAGAAAAATGCCTATTTTTTGTACTATCTAAGTAAGTCATTTTGTTTAATCACTACATGAATTTAATTTGGAATTGATTACATAATTTACTCAAGATTAATTTTTGAAATATAATTGCGTAGCTATTATATTTGAAAGTATTTAAAACATTTTGCTAACATACTGTCACATCATCCCTGCAGTTCATAATGGTAAGTAATGAGAAATAAGTTAACAAATAGAAGAGAGAAAGGAAATCATGACTCGGTAAAAAGAATCCATTTTTTAAAGTTGACTACTGTATCTATTAAATAGATGTGAATTTTGAAATTTCAATATAATACACAGTGATAAAATTTAGAATACCATGTTCAAGTTTGTTATAAAAATATATTCAAAGAAGAACATAAATTCTTAAATTAGATCACTATGGTCTAATTTCTAGTGATGACAAATAGGTGCAGGTGATTTATAATTTTTACTGTACATTTTCTGTTTTCATAAACTTCTGTTTTTAATATTTCTATTTTTAGTGATATACTTTTATTTAAATAATTGAATCATAGACCGCAGCATTTAAATAGCATTAATTGTTGTGTACGTGATCCTTTAAGAAATATCCACAGCATTTGGGTTAAAACAAAGGAAAATGTTTGAAGTAAATAACTTCTTCTGTGGTGAAGTCTATTTGTCCCAAATAACTGTGGTTAATAGTCAAAAAGTGCACATCACAGAGAACTAATATGTATACACCATCCAAGGCAGAATCAGCTAGTAGGCAGGCAGGCAAGAAAGAGCTTGATTCCAGGAAGTTCACAAAAGATAAAGTTTCAATACGCCACACACAAGTGCATGTCCTTTCTTTTACTTTATATTTAAAATCATAAAGTAAATGGAAGGGATAAAGGACTTTTGTGGAATAAAATATACTAGAGATTCAACTTCCACATTTAATATGCAGCCTTGTTTGAATTCAAGCAAATTGTTGAGTATATATTTTATATAAACATGAAAATATAATGCAAATCTAGCATGAAGTAATCTTTAAGGATTTATTGCTAAATATATGAGATGTAATTGCCGGGAGGATATACTTAATACAGTAAGTATGTATAATATATATGTGTGAGTATATGTGTGTGTGTGTGTGCGTGTGTGTGCGTGTCCATGTAGGCGTCAGAGATGCATACTAAAGTATTTATAGGTAAACAATATGAAATCTGCTATTTGCCATAAGAGAACCCAGAAAAATTAATATGTATAAAAGAAGTGTTGGATAACTGAAGGAAAGAAGAAAGATTGGTCTAATATTAATACATGTTGAAATTGCTTTACAGAAAAACAAGCTTCATTATTCTCTATAAGCAAATGTATATTTGGAATGTTAATCAATAAAATATTTTGTTTTATGCAAAAGTATCAATGAATAGTCCCAGTAGGCAGGGAACAGTTTTACCAGACATTATATGGCTAGATAGAAAGAAGTTAATTCCAGAGATTTCCACTCAGGCAAATACATGCAGAATAATCAAGAATTAGTGGTAGGTCAGCAAGGTCCAGAATTTGGGGTTTACATTAAGTTACCTCACAGGTAGGAAATCTTGTCTTCCGTGGTGCCCACTTTCTAACATACTTTCTTAGAGATAAGCAAAGATATCTACTGAGTCATAAATAAAATTCTGATCGACTATATATATAATATATATATTATACTATATATAATATATATTGTATATTGTATACTTTTAGTCCCTTTCTATCTCTTTGATTTGTGTATCTTTTCTTTCACTGATCTGCATATAATCATGTTTTTAATGATGGCTATCATCACTCTTTTGTTTCTAGTGTAGGAGTTCTGATGTGCTTATGTATATATGTATATATATTATAAACATATGTATATTTTCATGTTTATTATATTTATAATATATATTATATATGGTATACTCACTCTTTTGTTTCTAGTGTAGGAGTTCTGATGTACTTATGTATTTCTTATATGCAGCTTGTCTAATGGTGCTGAATTTCCTTAGGCTCTGTTTTATAGGAGTGACTTTTCCTTCATTTTGAAGGATAATTTTATTGGGTGTAGTGTTCTTATTTTTCATTTTTTTTCTTGCAGTACTTTTAATATATCATTCTAATCTCTTCTGGCCTGTGAAGTTGCTATTCAAAAATATGCTGTAAATCTAATGGTCATTCCTTTATGTATGCCTTGATACTTTTCTCTTGTTCTTTTCAGGATTCTCTGTTTTGTACTTTTGATTTTACTATGTCTTAGTACATTTGGGTCTTGTTGGAATCCTTCGAGATATATATACATACATATATATATATATATATATATATATATATATATATATCCCTTGAAAACATATGTAGAAAAAAAATAAAGACAAAGCACAGGGCATAATGCAAAAATTTGATGTTGCTTAGGGAAACTAAACTTTAGGAGGAGGAAGAAGACTTTCCTAGAATTATTTTTGAGGAGAAAAGGAAATATGAGTATGCAACTTTATAAAAATAAGATCTATCCTATTGACATACACTTCACTTTGAGGTCTTTTGATGACTCAATTCAACATTATATTATACTAATTTCAACAACTCTTATTTATTATGTTTGTCTTGCTGCTTTTAATATCATTCGATTCATTCAATTTAAAATTCTTGTGGGCTGGGGATTTAACTCAGTGGTTCCGGCGCCTGTCTTGCAAGCGCAAGGGCCAGTGTTCGATCCCTGGTTAACCATATACAATACTGGGCTTGGAGACTCATGTCCAGCAGCAACCAGTACCACATTCCAGTGCTGGGCGTGGTGGCTTGCGCCTGTAATCCAAGCACTTGAGAAGCAGAGGCAGGAGGATTGCTGTGATGTGAGTTTGAGGCTGAGCTCAGGGCCAGCCTGAACCACAAAGCAAGACCCTGTCTCAAAAAATAAATAAATAAATAAATAAAATTCTTGAGAGATTTATGATTTCTGCTTTGCAAACAAGTCTTACAGCACAATATTTCTTTAGTTGATCCTTGTTTTTTCATGTGCTACTTCTCCATATAAACTATAATTCCTTGTCTTATGAAGAATTAAGCTTGGCTTCTTATCTGAAAATCTCACTTCCAGTTATCACATAAAAATTTGTTTCTTTGAGTGATAATTATTCCACATTTCTTTCAAATGTAGGACTGTCTTTAAATGTCATGGAGTAGAAGCAATATGCACAGTTTAAGAGTTACCTCAATACTTATTTAGCCATTTACCTTGAATTTCCTTCTTTCCACTACATTGAAATGGCAAATACCTAAGATGCTTCAGAAAATATGGAAGAATAACAGGTTGTGGTGGCATACACATGTATTTCCAGCACTCAGGAGACTGAGGCAGGAGGATCGCTGTGAATTTGAAGCCAGCCTGAGCTAAACAATGAGTTCAAAAGCAGCTTGAACTACATAGCAAGATTATTAAAAAAAAAATCTAAAGAAGAAAATGACTGGATTGAAGAAGGTTGAACCTACCCTGGATTCCTGAATATCCTTTCAAATCATAGCACATTCTCTTGTTCCAGAATCTTCTGGACTAAAATAGCAAAATATTTCTATCTTATTTGAACCATTGTTTTTAGGAAGATTCTTTGTTGAAGTAGGTTAATGTGACTTATTATCAGTGCTATAAATCAAGCATGTCCAAAATTAACTTTAAATTCTCTATTTCCACTTACATCTCATTGATGTGAATCCTAATGGATTTGGCCTCTTCATAGTTTGAACTCAGAGAATTGCAACTTTACTCTGAATAATTTCTAGATATCTAGCCATCTCTATCAAATTTCTACCAAATAATATTCATATTTCCACCCTGTGCATTCTTTTAATTCTGGGTTCTGATGTTAAACTACTTTTTAAGAGTGAATAGAAGGATTCAATTTAGTTTCCAAAGTGCATTGGAAACTTTTCTCAGCTTTTAGAACCAGCTAAGATATTCTGGGATTATCTGGTTTTATCCAAATTTGGCCCACAAGATTTCTGTCAATTTTTCAAGGTGCAAACCAAGTATCGTTATCACATAGGTTTCCTAAAGAATTCTTATCCATTACAACCATGTATATATATCCATGGAATAAACACTTACCTAGGCATTTTCTGTACACAAAACCATTTTCTTTTAAGGAAATGCAGGGGAATAAGAACACGTTCTAGCCTAGACAATATCTTTCAAAATTTTGTATCTCTTTGTTTCACTTAGTATTTTAGTTGTCATACTCTGAAATTATTTGTTCTTATGACTGATTTTTATTTCATCATCTCTTTGGGGCCAGAAATCACAGCCTGCTTATTTTAATCCTTTCACCATTTATTGTAGTTAATAAGTGAACTAGTTGAGGAGAAGCCCCAGAGATAGATAGAGCAGGCATTGGAAGAGGAACCAAAAAAATGAAAAAGTATTATGTGCATATACCCACTCCCAATGAAGAATATAATATTATAGACTAATAAAATATTAAAGAGTAAATTAAAATGAGTAAAGTCATACTTCCAGTATTTTCTAGAGTGTATCTCTCATAGTTCTGAACTCACAACTTTCAAACTGACTTTATTTCTTTTTATTAATTGATTTTATTGGTATATTTTATAAATACATTATGATCACATTCAACACTGGGTTTGTACCAGTACATTGTGGGAAGCAGTTCAGTATAAGGACATTTGTACCAGGAATTTACATCCCTGGGCTTGGTGGAATTCCTGAGTCAGGGTTCTGTACTTAATGGTGCTGCCCTGAATTAGACCAGGGGTCTGATCTGACCAGGAGCTGCCCTCGGTGTTTGCCAGAGATACACTGATGCCAGGAAACCTACCCTAAACTCTGCACTGACTTCTTCCCCTTCGCTTTATGAGGGGTCACAGGTTTAGTTTCTGTTTCTGTTTCCCTGAGAAAGGAATGTGGAAGGAGACTGAGCTTGTGGCTTTCCAAGAAATGATTTATTATTGACTAAGATGGCAAGCTTGAAAAAACATGAGAGAAACAGAAACTGTTCCTGATGGTTGGCAAAGTTATCGGTTAAATAAGGCATAAATATGTTTCTGTTGAAGTGTAGTTCTGTGCCTTGATTTCCTGATTTAGAGTGTAGACATTAATCAAACTGACGCTAAGCCCTTTACCTATTGTAAGCTCTGTAAACTTCTAACCACAGATTGTAATCTCTGCATGTAGCCACTGTAGTAAGAGCATTATAAAAGAAGCACTGAGAATAAACTCTGGGCCTTCAGCCTTCAGTTTGCTGAGGTCCTCCTGATCCCATATTTGACTGTTTTATTCTTTTCCTCATCCTCACCCTCTGACTTGAGTTCTGCTTTGTTTCCAGCAGGCTCCAGCACATGACACATCCTGAATTAAACTAACATCTCTTCATGGTGTACCACATATGGGAGTAGAGACATCAATAGACAAGAAATGACAAGTTGCTGTAAAGTGGAAATAACACTGGTATTAATGAATCAACAAAACTACTTGTCCCTGAGAACTCTATGGAGTTAATGAAGACAAGACTCACAGATGAGTCCTACAGAAGGTGGAGAAACTTCTGCGGTAGAAAAGCTACATGAAGAGTTACCTGTGATGGTGTATGTCTGCAATTCGAGTATTGAGGCAGGGAGGTAAGGCAGGAATATCACAAGCTCAAGGCCACCCTAAAGTACATAGTAAGAACCTGTCTAACAATAAAAATGACTATGTCAAATAGAGGACAGGAGTGAGAATTTGTCCTTATAATATCTCCAGCTGTGCATATAACTACCTCCTTTATCTCCTTATGTAAAAACTGTTGCATCTAGATATTTGCCTCACTTTCAAATAGATCTTGTGTGGTCAGTTTCAGAAGTTCTGAGATATTTGACATTTAGACAGTTAATACTGCAAGAAATGACTCAGTGTGAATTAGAACAGAAAATTAATTTTTTTCCCTTTACCACCCAAGGGCCTCTGTATATAAAAAGTTCATTTGACTATCAAATCCTCCATCCCCATTTTAATTATTTTTTTAGTCTGTGTTTATGACATATAATGTTTATATTTCTCATAGGTATTTGGTACATGTACATGGAACTGGAGGAAAGGCTACGGATGAGGAGGGAAGGTGAATAAAAAAGATTTGAGATGTATTATTTACACATATCTACTCCCTAAGATCAAAGTAAACTTCATGTACTACAAACATGTAGCAATAAAATTTATGAAAATTCATTTGAAGTTAACATTGGAAACATACTCAATGTCAAATGATATTGGATCAGTTAAACAAGAGAAGATTATCCTAGTACATTTCTAGATTCAGAGGTTAACAATAATTATCCCATGAAATATTAAGAATCAGTAATCTATGGACACATAAGAGATGACCCTCTCCAAAAATCAGTGATTTGAGACAAAAACAAACTTTTAATTTCTTTCATAGTACATGTAGTTTGAGAAACAGTTAATAGTTATCTGGACAAGAAGTTTTGGGTTGGAGTCAATCATGAGGTCATTATGAACATGTTGGCCAGTACCACAGCCATCTGATGAGCTGATTAGGCTGCACTTCTGGCTTTCAGGCTAGCTCGCTCACGTGACTGGAAAGCTGACTGGAGACACTCACATGGGTCTGCCTTGATTCATTTTGCATGTCAAATTTCCTGGGCTATAGGGTGACCAGATATCTGGTCAAAGATTAAGGGGTTTGGGGTGAGATTCATATCTTATATACTGACTAAGGCATATTCCCTGCTATATCATTGGGAGCCTCATCTAATCAGTTGAAGGTCTGAATATAATGAAAAAACTGAGTGAGAGAAGATGCCTCCTGCTCTCTTACGTTTGAACCAAGACATAAGAATGTTCTCTGCAATATTAGTATTTGTATGGCTACTAAATAATATTATATAATAATATTTGTATATATTAACTTTTTAACTTGTATGTGGCTTTCTCGCTGATGTTAATATATACAAATATTATTATATTATATTATATAGAAATTAGGCAGTAGCCATAAAAATTACCAAAAGCAAAACATGTCTAAATACTCTGCAAGATGGTTCAAAGTCAGGATAAGTATTAATCCCATGTCCTTCTGTACTATTCAGTTTTTAAAATTGATTTTAAAATTGATTTTGGTTTATTTTAAATATACATCATGATCACACTCAACATTGAGAATTTGTATCAGTATATGCTACAAATTAATCTCATTTGTCCATTCCCCTCCCTACCCTACAACCTCGTGCCTGCTATATAATATAATCTTTGCTTTCTTTTTTACCATCAACTTTTTTCTTTCTCCTCTTAACTTACCCTTAACCCCTTTCTTCTTTGAATATTTTTTATTTCACAATATCTATCATACATTCTAGCATTCATTTACATCTTCAGTTTATTGTAACAGAAAAAAAGATATGACATGAACTATTTGGTTTCTAAACACCTGAATATATTTGGTAAGAAGTGATTTTTGAAGAACCAGACATTTTTCTAAGACACAATATTTTTCAACAAAGAAAATTCAGAAAAATATCAGCAAAGTTGTAAATCCTCATTTTATTTTTCTATAGGCAAACATTTTTTTCCTATTCATAAATAGTTAATTGCCAGGATTGTTTCTTGCTTTCTGAAAATGAACTGAAGTTATGCATTTCATTCATTATTGAGCAATTCATAAAAATAGTAAAAAATTTTTGAGTATTCAATATATCAAGTCCCACATTATACCTTCCATGTGAATGAATATATTTATATGTTTAATCTTCAAGATTATTTTGTGACTTATTCAATAGTTCATAGGTACTAAGTGGAAAACTAAAGAATTGTGTACTTTCTTTGTTACTACATGGGAGATTATCTGTATTGATTGTGTTGAAAATTGGGGGAGACATTACTGGTGCTGAAAGAAGGGAGCAGATATAAAAGTAGTGATAGTATTATATACTTGGCAATATTATGAAAAATTGTAGTTACTCTCAAACAAAACTACTGCAAGTCTTGGTTCCCATAGTACCTTATGCATGACCAAATCTACCATTTACTACGCTGTACAAAGGTGTCTTTCTATAACTTCCTCCAAAACTAGATTGCATGATAAATAATGATTGAAAGATGTCTTTTTTGTGCTTTTATGTCTCTTCATGTCTAGCAACATATCCTGTGAAAAGTTTTCACTCAGTAAAAGCTAGTTGAATTATCATAATAATTATGCTAATGCTCAGATTGTCCAAGATATCATTATTCAGTGTACATTTATTTAGTATAAATGATATGCCAGGTACTGAGGTACAAGTTACTTTTCTCAAAAAGCTCACAAATTAGAGGTAGAGAAAAATCTCATAAGTAAGTCAAATGCACCATTGTGACATGGCAGCATAAGGAGTGCTGTTCAATATTGAGGGAATAATTTGAGGAAGGAGAGTCTTTAAATCTTATTGAATCTTTATCTATAAGTATTTCATACTCTAAGTGTGAAAAGGTAGTACCATGTTACTTTGAGATACCATACCATGCAGATTACATTTATTATGACCTTACTTGGCAAGACACTTTCAGGACAATATCTTCTTAAGTCATGTAGGAAAAGGTGTAGCCATTTGGCATTCAAGTAGAACTTCTGTTAATTTTGTTATGAAGAAATCCTGAGCCTTCTTATAATTTGGATGTTCCCAAGACATTGTTAGTTTATCCTTAATAATAGAAGGGTTATTGAGAGAGAGCTGAGGGGCCTTCAGTCCTCAGAGGCTCTTCTTTCTGCTCATACTCATCCCTGAGTGGCTCTGTTTTCTTCCACGACTCCAGACCTTACGTCGGACTTACGCCAACAAACTCAGAATACTGATTCAGCCCAGGAACAAATAATTATGGAAGTTTCTATATATCTGTCATTTTGCTTTACTGGTACCCTGTTTATATAGAATGAATTCTGTTTTCATTAGTCCCTTGGTTCTTTCTACTCTCTTGGAAACATGACTTAACAGGAAATAAATTCTGCTTTGATCAGTTGATAAGGGGGTTTCTATTTTTATTTGAAAAACTGTATTTGAACATAATTTTCATAGGGTAGTAATTTTCATAGTGTGTCTAGCTGAATTCTTGATTATTGAAAATAGTCTGTAATACAAAACAACATATATTACATACAGCATATTTGTTTTATTTTCTTGGTGAGTTGATCCCTTTCTCATTATATAATGACCTCCCTGGTTTTCTTTTACAGTTATCAATTTAAATTATATTTGTGACATTTATTTCTGTTTTTGCTTGTCTCCATTAACATGCAATGTGGTTTTCTATGCTTTCACTTTTTTGTCCTTGTATAATAGGTTTTATATTCCTTCTCATCATGTTCTTACAGATAAAGTGAGTCTCTTATAGGTAGAACATTTTATTTTTAAACCAATCAGCTGCTCTGTGTCTTCCAATTGAAGATTTTAATCCATTCACTTTCAAAGTGATTTTTTATATTAAAGACCATTTGTTATTTTTTCAATCAGCTTAATGATCAACTAGCTGAAGCTACTAGAATCCTCTCCATCTTTGATTTCTCCTTTACCTGATCATACTTCTAAGAAAGATGATGAGGTTCAGCCCCAGGTCTATGATATCCCTCCCCATTCCTGAAACAATAAATGGTAAAAAAAAGTATTGCTGTGTCAAAATGTTGTACAAATATATGAAGTCCAAAGAAAGTACAGAGAAAGGTCTACTGATCATTGTTAAAAGTTGAATTCTAGCAAGGACTAACCTGTTAATACGAAAATATATGAATATATCTCTTAGAATCTTGATCATTATATTTTTGTGAGTGAAAACTAATCTCATTGTCTTTCATGTAAAGATCATTTGTACAAGTTAAATTTGTTCTCTGTTATTATGGTTATCAATTATTAGATCATCTTGTGCAGACATTTTCCCAAACACCAATTTAAACTTTCTAGGTTCTTCTGAGAATCAAATATATGTGAGAATAAGATGAATGATGGTTAAAACCTTATTGTTATGATGCAAAAATCTCATATGTTCAGAGGTGGGGCCTTTGGAAGGTGACTGGAACATGGGGTTGCTATATTCATCATTGCTCTTAGGAGGGGGAATCTTGTTGGAGCTGGGTCATTGGGGACTGACCCAGAAGGTGTGTTCTTCTCCTTAACTCTTCTCTTCACTATCTACTTCCTAGCTGCCTCAAGTTGAGTAGTGTTTCTCTACAACAGCCTTCTGCCACAGCACTTCTGGGAGCCATTTACATGGAGTGGCTAAAACTCTGAGCCCAAAGAAGCTTCTCTGCATTCAAGTTTTAAGTGTTGGGTATTTTGTACCAATGATGGGAAAGTGACTAATACAATTCACTCTTTTAAGCCATGCAGCCAGTCATTATGCAAAGATGGCAATTCCCCACAGGTTTCTATGGACTGTTCTTGGTATTACACAGGACACATCAGAGTTACATAAGTGAACATGACATAGGAGAAGAAATGTTTTGTTTTGTTTTCCTTCCAGGGACCGTGTTTACAGACATATTACAAACTTTTTATTGTGAAATAAGCATATTTTATATACACATCATGATCACACTCAATATTGAGAATTTATATCAGATAATGACACAACTTAATTCTCATTCTTCCCATTCCTCTATCCTCCCTACAATCCCTACCCCTTATATACACAAGTTTTGTGTCCCTTTTTTTACCATCACAATTTTTTCTTTCCTCTCATTGCTTACCCCTACCTCCCATTTCTGTTTGAATATTTTCTATTTTACAGTATCTGGAGAATGACATACATCTAGAACTCATTTACATCTTCAGTATCTCACAGCAAAGAAAAGATATAGGATTTATACATCTGTGACCTATTTACTTCACTTATGAGGATGTCCTCAATGTACATCCATTTGAATATGAGTGACTTAAACATTGGTAATGGCAGAGTAATACTCCATTTTATTTTTTTAAAAATAACATATCATCTTTATCTAATCTCAAGTTGCTTGTCATTTGGGTTATTTCCAAGATTTACCTATCACAAACTGAGCTTCTATAAACATGGGTGCACAAATGTTACTGTGATATGAATCTTTTAATGCTTTTGTGTATACACAGGCTATTTTATTGCAGACTAATGTTTAATAGATTGATATAAAAGTATTACTTCATTCTCAAGCACTCAAAATGGAACAAGTGTCTCAGATACCAAAAGATCTTACAAAATAGACCAGTGAGTTACAAAAAGATACAAATTTTCCTTTAAATTTATTTGAATATTTAATATTAGAAAAGAAAGTCAGTTGAACTTCAAAGTATATGTTTATGTTAGGGAGAGCAGCATATAACTAGCATAAACATTTTAAAAAACTGTCTGCATGTAATTTTTCTACCTCTTTGCCTGATTGCCTAAGGCTAAACTATCCCAAACTGACCATTTTAGAGGCTTAGATCCAGAAAAGAAGAGTCTAGTTAGGTATTTAAAAATATTCCTTTCATAGAAGCCAAAACTATATTTCTAGGACACAGACTTAGGAACAATATTTCCTTGTTTTTCCTTTCCCTATTTTCTCTGCCTTACTAGTGATTTGGTTAATTAACACTTGACCCAAGGATTCCATCTCTTAGAGATTTGGGTGTGTGTGAAATTGCCCTACTGGCGAGGCCAAGGACCAAGGAATATCTTATCTGATAGCTCTTACACTACATCTGGATATTTTAATATTTTAAAGAATACATTCTCTGGTGATGGGAATTTGCCTGTATGACAATGATTCTCCAAGTGTGAACCTCAGAACAGCAGCGTCACCATTATTTAGACAGTGTTCACAGTGCAAATTAGCAAGCCACATTTCAGACCTGCTGAACCTGTCTCAAGAGTTGAAGCTCGGTAATCCATCTTTTTGGGAAACGAATGTGGTAATAATAAAGAAAAAAAGAAAACAAAGATTGTGTATATAGGGGGCGGGGGGTGCAGGGCGGGGAAAAAATGAGAATCATGTCATGTCATATTCTGGTACAAACTCTTAATGTTGAATGTGATTATCATGTGTATTCATAATGTATCAATAAAGATAATTTTTAAAAAACAAATTCTTTGGGTGATTATGATGTACAATAAAGGACGAGAACTGCTGCCTCACTCTGTTGCATGGGAATGTCATAGTTAATGATATAAGGAGGCCTAGGTTAACTTATTGGTTAGTACTTTGAATCATAAATCATTGCCTTTGAACATAAAACAGACTAACTCCAGGTCACAGGGGTCTATCGGTGTTTTATTTCCCTACACAGTAGATAATTTGTTGGTACAGAAGGGGTTGTCTTTACTAAATCTAAACAAGAAGAAATACCAGCTGAGCAGGAACAGCCTCAGCTTGAACAGAGACTCATAACTAAAAATGTTCTCAATACTTAGGCTTCTCAATCCTGTAACTCCAATCCTGAGATCTTACTTTCACTTTAAGTGCTGGTATAACTTTAGAGTGGTTTCCCCCATCCTTGTTTAATGTTACAGTGATCGCCGTTCACTTGCCTCAGCTCAGTTTGCCGTCTTAGTATCATTTCTTCTAAATAATGCTTATTTCTGAGCAGCCTTGCTTATGTTTGCACCAAGCCAATGCTTTCATTAAAGAGGCAGAGGTGGTTCCCTGGCAAACATAAGAGAACAGTTTAGCCTTTTGCATTCAGTTTCTCCAACCAGGAAGTTCCTTCCTATTTAATCCTTTCTATTCCTCTTCTGACCCATTATCACTCCCTATAAATTCTTCCTCAGCTCTCCTCATCTGTCTTGCACATTTCAATCCCTATGCTGGTGCTATGACTCCATTGTTCATCATCTCTCAACTGGATGATTTTAAAGCCAGAGACACAGAAAGGACAGTTGGATCTGTAGAAGTCTAAGAATTTCACAATGTCTACCTCTTGCTGTAGTTTCTAAACTGAGTAGAGACACTTCTTTATTACTTCAATTATCCTAAGTGTAAAAATGGAGAAATCAACTAGTGATGGGTTGTGTTGGCTCTGTTCCTTCCACAGCCTCACGTCATTGCACCAATGCATTCAGCCAATACTTTTGTTATTATTATTTAAGGAGCTGTTTAAATTTAAGGGTAACAATTGTCCAAAAAGATGCAAATTGAAAATACAGCACTTATAGAATTTACTATCTGATGATGGTAATATGTTCATGAAAACATATCATGTCTAGAGCTCTAGTTTTATCTACATATGTATTGTTGTCTCTATCTGCAGCCCCATGTCAGATTAGGTGGGTGTCTGGATAAGACAGTGAAAGAGGTTCCCCGGCACAATAACATTTGAAGGGAGACCTGGATGACATGATCAAGAAGGCCACATGACAATGTGAGGAAAAAATGTCCCCGCATGACAATTGCAGGACCTTGAGTGGAAAAAAGCTAAGAGAGCATGGCACAAAGACAAAAGGGTAAAGTAAAAGGCAGCACTGAAAAGGAGGTCAAATACAGTCAAGGAGCAGACACCATGGATCGTGACAATGATTAAGAAACTTCAATTTCACTTTCAAATAAGATAAAATTTACTTTAGATAAAGTTGTGAGAAGAAATATGACCATCAACAGGAGACTCAATAAAGAAAATGTGGTTCTATTACAGAATGGAGTATTACTCTGCCATTAAAAATGATAAGATTGAGTCATTCATATTCTAATGGATGCAAATTTAGGGAGTCTTCATAAGCAAAATGAACAGGTCACAGATGTGTAAATATTGTATCTTTTCTCTGGTATGAGAAAATGAAGTTGTAAATGAGTTGTAGTATGCATAGTTGATATTGTGAATTAGAAAATATTCAAAAGGAAAGAGTGTGTAAGGGTAAATAATAAGGGGGATCCACTGTTGGTGGGACTGTAGACTCGTACAACCCCTGTGGAGATCAGTTTGGAGAATCCTCAAAAAGCTAGGATTGGAGGTCCCATTTGACCCGGCCATTGCCCTGCTAGGTGTATACACACAAGAATTAAAAGACTCATATCACAGTGACATATGTGCACCCATGTTTATAGCAGCCCAATTTATGATTGCTACATCTTGGAAACAACCCAAGTGTACATCAACTGGAGACTGGATAAAAAAGCTGTAGTTCTTCTACAGAATGGAGTATTACTCTGCCATAAAAAATGATAAGTTTGAATCATTTCTACTTAAATGGACATACCTTGAGGATATCCTCATAAGTGAAATAAATAGGGCACAGATAGGTACATATCGCATCTTTTCTCTGGTATGAGAAAATAAAGATGCAAATGAGTCCTAGCATTGTGTGTTATATATTGTGAAATAGAAAATGCTCAAAGTAAAATAGGGTGAAGGGGGAAAATGTTGAGATTGTAACAAAAAAGTAAGGAAACAAATTTTATGTATATGGGGGGGTGGTAGGGTGGGTAGGGCTATGGGAAAAAATGAGAATTAAGTTGTGTCTTATACTGTTACAAATCCCCATTATGGAGTGCAATCATGATGTGTATATTTAATGTACCAATAAAGATTAAAAAAATAATGAGGGGGAAACGAATGTGGTAATAATAAAAAAAGAAAACAAAGATTGTGTATATAGAGGGTGGGGGTTGCAGGTCAGGAGGAAAGGGAAAAAATGAGAATCAAGTGTCATATTCTGGTACAAACTCAATGTTGAATGTGATGATGATGTGTATTCATAATGTACCAATAAAAATAAAAACTAAAAAAACTTTTAAAAAGAAATATGTAATACAGGGGCCGGGGATTTAGCTCAGTGGTTCCGGCGCCTGTCTTACAAGTGCAAGGGCCTGGGTTCTATCCCCGGTAACCACATAACAATACTGGGCGTGGAGACTCACACCCAGCAGCAACCAGTACTACATACCACAGTGCTGGGCGTGGTGGCTCACACCTGTAATCCCAGCACTCGGGAGGCAGAGGCAGGAGGATGGCTGTGATGTGAGTTGGAGGCTGAGCTCAGGCCAGCCTGAACCACAAAGTGAGACCCTGTCTCAAAAAACATTAAAAAAAAAAGAAATATGAAATACTATGGCTGAGATTTTTTAAATGCTGGATAAAATTATATTTATCATGTACAACATGATATTGTGAAGTATTTATACATTATACAAGTATTAAAACCAGCTAAGGGAAAATGTATTGTTTACCTAGTTTTCATTTTTGATTTGAGATTTCAACATTCACATTTAAACATTTTTTCAACAAAACATATCTTAATTAACAGTAGTCATCATGATATAAAATAAATCCCTCCACCTTTTTCTTCTTGTCTAATAATAACTATGCAAATCTTTTGGCCAACCTTTCCCTGTTTCCCTCTCAAATATCCTAGTCATTGATTAGTGCCATTTTACTCTCTGCTTTTGTGAGGTCAACATTTTATATTCCATTTAGGGCTGAGAAAATATACATAGTGTTTGTCTTTCTGTGTCTAGCTTATTTCACTTAATATCATGTTCTCTAGGTTCATCCATGGTTTTGAATATCAGATTTCATTATTTTTATGACTGATAGTGTTTCACTGTACAGGTATTCTCATTCTCTTGACCTTCCTACAACCCCCCAGCCCCTATGTACATAAGTTTTGTTTCCATTTGGTCTTCAGGAAATCTGGAGAAACTATGTAAAGTCAACACACTTGACTTCAGAAAAAATTATCCACAGCAGATAGTACAGACACATTTGAGGATCAAATATAGGATTACAGGATATGAAATGACTTTATGAAATGTCAAACACTAAATAAACAATTGATTACTATAATAAAAAGATACAACTGGTAAAAATGTATACCAGACAAATGGATTATTTTGTAAAATTCAGTCTTTGCTGCTGTAAGTATTGTTGGCTTACTTAGCCCTGTTTTTCAGATGAAAACTGATCTGAGACTGTATATGAGTGTTTGGTACACACTGAGCATAGAGGCAATGCTAGAACTGACAACTTCTTATAATAACCAGACATATGCCCCACCTCCAAGGAATTCACCCTATAACGCATTCTGTTTTCCAGTTGGATATTAAATGTGTTAGGGCAGTAGCTACCGCATAGATATATATCTGTATAGATTTATTTCCAGATCACTTCACATTATGCTTTATTTGTAGGACTTTACCTGCACAGAGACAACTCTGAGTACACCTGCGTTATCTGAGGTATATGCTGCAATACCATAGAAACTCAATCCCTCCAAGCAGGCAGAGAGTGTGAGAAATTTGTACAGAACTTAAATCAAAGATTCATTTCATAAGTAGAGAACCAGAGAGGGAAAAAAAGCGTTTACATGTGTATTGCAGCAATCCTAATAGTTGTCAAATAAGTGAACCCAACATACCAAAAGTTTTAGAAAAATGTTGATCAGTACAATTAGTAGAATCCTTGCTCCACCAAATTTCTTACTTCGACTTTACTCAAAGGAAACTAGGTATTAAAGTGAGACTGGATAGAAAGGTTTCTTTGGAGCATAGTTCTCACAAGGGCAGTAGAGGCAGTACATTTTAGAGTGTAGGTGAGAAATAGTTTAAGGGAAGATGGTGTGACATGCTAAAAATTCTGACATTTATTCTACAAGTGAAGTAAATAGAAGGAAAATAATATTTTGAGGTTGTTGGGTGTGTATGATATGGGTAAATAATTCAGAGAACTTAACAATCTATGATATTTGAACTGGCCAAGAAATGGGAAAATCTAATACAGAAAAATGAGAGACGTAAAACACAGCTCTTAAGTATTGGTCATGGATGCTTACAAAATCCTTAATTCCTTCCATTGTCCTTACCTACTTCACAGAAATAAAATATTCCACTTTAGCTCTAAATTTCCTGAAGTACATCATCACTGCATAAGATACACAAAAGAAATGATTTTTTTCTGGTAAGAATTTGTATTAGTTTTGTTATTTGTTTAAATTGATAAGTAAATATTGATACATTTTTATTAACCACACTCCATAGTTTAGAGTAGGGCTCATTCTTTTTAATATTATATTTTATGGAGTTGTATAAATATATAATATTGATATTATGTGTCCACCATTACAACATCATGCAGAGTGATTTCACTGTACTCAACTCCACATTTCTCCTTCTGACTTGCTGGTAACTGTTGATGTTTTCATCATCTCTATAGTTTTTCCTCTTTTAGAACATCATATGCTTTAAACTGCAGACTTTCCTCACCTGTTCATTCTTCAGGTAGAAGAATTAATTCAAAATTTCCCCATATCTATTCATGGCTATATAAGTCATTTTTCTCAACAACAATATTCTAGCATGAAAATACACATTTTGAAGCTTGTTCATTCATTCACCTATTGAGTGAGACTTTGGTTGCTTTCAAGCTTTAGCATTTCTATGCAAAGCTGCTATAAATTTTCATGGGCAGGTATTTGTGTGGACAAATATTTTCAGCTCAGGAAAATACTAAAGAGTGTACTTGGTAGTTTGTACGGTAAAATTATATTTAGCTTTGTAATAAACTGCTAAACTCTATTCCAAAGTGACTATATCATTTTACAGTTGCACTGCAGGCGTGATGTTGTGAGCATTACCATGACCCTAGCAGGAATGGAGCCACCTGACTATGGACTGAATTCTGAGACCACTAGCAAAAATAAACTTTTCCTCCTTTAAGTTGTTTTTCTCAAGTATTTGGTCATAGCAATGAAATCTACTAACCTTAACCCTCAGGAAGGGTTGGACGGGCAACTCTTTGCTCACTGACTTCTTCAATATTCTTTTAATATTGCACTATAACCAGGAACGGTGTTCTCTCACCCGATCTCCTCAGTTCTTCTAAAGATAGCCTGGTGCCTGAATAGCTGTACAAATGGGAAACTCTATAGAGATGGTCACTGGAGAAGGTTCATTACCATCTTGTTCCCAATCCTTTCATTGTTTTGTAGATGTCTGTTCTAATAATATAGCATTAATATTTTTCACAACATACGATTTTCAAATGTTTTTCTTTTTCCAAGTTTTACTTGTAACCTACTCAGTACTGCGTTTGATGACTAGTAACTTTTAAATTGTTGACCATTTCAAATGCTTATCTTTATAAACCTTAACAGTTTTAATCGAGCACAGTGTTTCTGTGTAAGCGCTGAGTTATCTGGCAAGCTCAAGCTAATTGTGCCAAATAGAGAATATTCTCAGGCCTATTTTTTTTCCATTTGAAACGTATTTAAGTCAAGGCATTTTATTTTCTTATCCATCATTAGTAAATTTCTTTGACATATATTTTCTAAGGTAAAATTCATCAAGTAAGTGATGCTAATATAACATTTTCTGGATTTAAATAGCATATAATCATTGTATTTTACCCTATTTCAGCATAGACTATACATTTTTCTTCAATTGAAAATATGGACTTCATTAAAGTATTCTTCCCACACAACCAGATTTCCAAGCACAATGATAAAATTTCAAAACTAGGTATCTTATTCGAAGTAAGCTCTCATGGTGTATTATTGTTTCTATATTATTCTTCTAAGGATAAATTTCAATAATTGTGTGAGAATTATAAGCTTTGTTTTTAATAATTGTAACTTTTAATCACAGTTCTATGTTACTCTGTTTGATTAAAATGTTCAAAGTGATTTTGGACAAAATTCATCTTAAATTTGGAAGTCATTCAAAAAATATTTTAATAATACATATGGTGAGTATTGCTTTAAGAGAGTAAACTACTTATATATAGCACTACATACAAAAATTAATTTAAAATAGGCCCCAGATACCAGTATAAATATTATAAAATTTATAGAAAAAAACAGGAGAAAATCATTATGGCCTGGAATTAGATAATTTAGATTTCCTAGATAGAACATCATACATCACAGAAAGAAGAATATGACTCATTAAGTGAGTACATTTATCAAGTCATTTTTGATGAGTAGTTTTTATTCATGGTATGTGTAAAAGATATACACATAATCATTCTCTGTACACACATTCAAAGTATTATCAGAAAACACCCTTTAAAAATAAGATGAACAAAATGATGAACAGAAACATAAGCAAAGAAACTAAGTGGAATATAAAATGCATGCATTTTTTCATCAATAATCATTAAAGAAAAGACAATAATAAGGTATAACTATTCATGTATAATGACTATAAAATTCAACAGTGAGATTGTACCAAGTATTAGCAAATTTATGGCTACCTCAGTCACTTATAGTTTGAGTTGTCCGCTGTGACCAGGGAGAATGGGGTGACAGATTCCAAGCAAATAAGTGTCACTAAAATGCATTACCCTACACACCATGTCTGGCTGCATAGTACCATTGAAACCAGTAATAATATTTGAGTGAATTTTCTTGTATTTGTGGCTAAATTTGCACCGTATCTAAATCATTGTTTATGTTTAGTAAATTTCATTTATCCTTACAATTTATTCCCCAGGGAATTATTCTCTCCTGGTCACAGGAGAAGGAACTTGGCTAGTATCACATATCTTGTGTCTCAGGTTCTTTCTATGGTCATATGTGAAAGCCATAGGAAAATATTACAATATGCAGTTGAGTATCTTTAACAGAATCTGTAAGAATAAGGGGGGGAAGGGAGTGTGTAAACTATTCAGACACACACACACACACACACACAAACCCTCTCCATATGAAAAAGCCATTAAAGTAGCTTAAAGATTCAGCAAAACATTCACAGGACACTTTAACTTGCCTTGGAAAAGGGAAAGTTCTACTAACATTGCTCATGAGGAAACAGTACCTTTGGTAAAGAGCTTTGAAAGTGAAGGAGTGCACACTGTTTACCTTAGGAGCCATTCTGTTCCTGGGAACTCATGTTCATTGCTTAATGCATGCCTGGAGACAGACCTAATCTTGGTTTTTCAAGGAAAAAACTCTCATCTTTCATTTGAAAAATGGACTTACTAGATGAGCCTATTAAGCCTTTTGTTATTCTTAGATATTATTGCCTGGATTAGGAATAACCTTGCACTACTTACTACTCCCTGTGATATAAGAAGCATGTGGTTTGGGACAGAAGGTCTCCAAACTAATTCCAAAATTTCCGTATTTGCTATAAGTTAACCTGGCAGAAAGGTGGTAGTAGACAAAGTTCCCATGAAAGACAGCATTTTAAATGTCACAGGGAGCATGAATAAGTAGGGTGTACAGGGCAGCTTCTTTTGGCAGATGAAAGAACAAAGACAGGCACTTCCAATTCTCTAGTGTGTCCCACCAGATCCCCACATAAAGAATGAATAGTAAATGAACAGGTTGAGGGACTAGGAAACATTAATCCCTTCATGGTTACTGAATGAAAAATGAGAATTTGTAAAATTATGCTAGAGTATTGAGCAGGTGTTTCAGAAATGGAGAAAAATAGAGTAGCAGGAAAGTATAACCTTGATAAACCAGATATACTGCTTTTGAATCGTTTGCAAAAATATTACCTGTACATAGCAAAGTACAAAATTCGAAACTGAATAGTATGACACTTTTTTTTACTAAGTATGCACACCCATATTACTAGCATCATGACCAAGCAGTAAGGTGTGACCAGTCTTTGTGGGCCCATCCTTACATGTAGTTACTGATGGCAAGTGCCACATTTACCCTGATTTCTAACACTTTCAACAACTGTCACCTTTCCTTGAACTTTAGAGAAATGTGTGACCTTTTCTTGACACTCATCTATGTTGTGGTGGGCAGCAGTAATTTATTCCTTCTCATTTTTGTAATGTTCAACTGTATAAATATTCCACAATTTGATTGTTCTTCCTGGAGGTGATATGCATTTGGATTCTTTCTAGTTTAAAGGGCATACAAATGATTCTGCCATGAACAGCTTGGTACATACCTTTTTTTATATTTCAATTGGATCATAAAAATATGTTTATATACATGTGTACAATGTGTGATGTTTACATAAGGTTAAACATACATGTCTCAAATATTTGCCATTCTTGTATGTTGTGGCTTGTGTTTGGATGTCTCACCAAGGCCTTGTGCTGTCATGGTGGGGCTTGTGCAGAGGTAGCTGGATCTAGAGTATGTAACACTGGAATTGATTCATGATGCAAAGCTAGGCTCAAGAGCTCTAGGATTAAGGGTGTTACTGTAACACACTCTAAACAGCCAGGATATGATTTAAAGGATAGAAAGAGTTGTAATCAATGCTTGTTGTTTTACCACTTTCTGTCTGCCATGGACTGTTTCTCATTTACAATGCCTGTCTGTGGAGCCACCCTGCCTTGGAGCCAGCTGACTATGGACTGAAACCTCTACAGTACATGAGCTAAATAAACCTATTTTCCTTTCACTCTGGGTGTCAGGTATTTGTCTTAGCAATGAGAAATATAACTAAGACACTTTATGATGTACGTTGTCCTTTCTTCTAGCTTTTTGAAAGGTACTTTACACTGTAATCTAGAGTCACTTAATTGTGTAGCAACACAACAGAAATTTTGGCTTCTATCCAGTGACAGCTTAGTACCCACTGATCAGGCTTTCTTATCCCTTCTACCTGTCTCTCTCTGGCATCTGTAAGCACTCTTCTGCTCTCAAATTCTATGAGATCATACTTTTTAGGTTCTATATATGAGTAAGATCATGATGTACTTGTTTTATGTGCCTTATTTGTTGCTATAAATGACAAGAAAGAATTACTTTTATGTCTGAATAGCATCCCTTTGTGTGTACATACCATATTCTCTTTACTCATCAGTTGGCAGATACAGAAGTTGTTTCCAAATCATGGCTATTGTGAATAATTTTCCAACGAAGATGGGGAGGTCAATGACCCTTCAGCATACTGATTTCATTTGCGGACTATGCGTCCAGTGATGGAGTTTCTGGCTAGAATAGCAGTTCTATTTTTACTTTTGTGATTAACCTCCATGCTGTTTCTATAACTGCTGAACTAATTGACACCAACAGTGTCAATTCGCTATTCAGCACATCCTTGCCATGACTTCCCTTTTTTGTACTTTTATGATAGTCATTCTGATGGAAAGTAAATTGATATCTCATTAGAATTTTGATTTTTATTTCCAAGATGATTAATGATGTTGAATATTTTGTTATTTGTTAGCCATTTGAATGGGCATTCTGTTATTAATGAGTGGAATACTGTAGATTTATTAAGTCCATTTCTTCAAGGCTGTGCTCAACTCTGATATTTCTTGTGTTATTTTTTTTACACACCCGTCTATATGTGACAATGATGTATTAAATTTCCCCAGTAATATTTACTTATTTTTATGTTCAGTAATATATATAGCTTACAGAATGGTGGTACACAGATGTTTACTACATGTATATTTATAGTTGTCATAGATTCTGGTTGAACTTTTACGTTAAGTACAATTTTTTTTCTCTTCTGATCAGCTTTGGTTTGAAGTCTACATTTTCTCAAACTAGGATAGCTACTCCTCCTTGTTTTCAGGTTCCTGTTGCATGGAATATTGTTTTCCATCCTTTGATTTTTAGTCTCTGAATTTCTTTTTCTGATTACATGTGCTTCTCACATTACATATCATTGGGATTTTTTTACCCCTTCTGCCAATTGGTATCTTTAAATTGGAGAATTAAAACTATTCTAGTTAAGAGTTATTACTGAAAGTTATTAACTTGTTTCTGTTACTTATTCTCCTGTGGTTGACTTCCTTTTCTCTCCTTTCTACTTACCTGTTCACCCTGCCTGGTGTGTTTATTTCATTAGACTTTTTGGCATCATCAGTTTAATTGTCTCTGTCTAGGCTATCTTTGAGAAACTTTTGCACCATTGGTTTGGTTATCATCTATTTCTTAAGATTTTTTATTTTTGTCATGGAAAGACCTTATTACTCAGTTTTGAAAGATCATATTTTAGGGTATATCCATCTGGGTTGGAAGTTTGTTTTCCTGTAAAGCTTGAAATACTTCAAACTCTTACAGCCTTTCGTTTGTTTGTTTTTGAGGCAGATTTTCACTGTCTAGTCCTGGCTGATCTTAAACTCACTATATAGTTGAGACTAGCCTTAAACTCATGGCAATCCTCCTGCCTAACCTCTTGAGTACTGGGATTACAGGCATGTGCCATCATGTCTGGCCAAGATTTTCTAGTTTTAAATTTTTGTATTTAAAAGTCTGTTGTAATTCTATTGGGTTTAAATTTATAAGTGACTTATTTTTTGCTTTTGTTTTTTCTCTAATGGCTGATAAAATTCTGTTTTGTGTCAATCTTCTGGGATTGTGGCTGTAATGTACTGCAGAGAACTCCTCTGTATGCCTATTGGGCACTGTATACATTTCTCTTATCTGTATATTAAATTCTTTCCCCATATTTGGAAATTTTCCTATTATTATTTCTGTACACAGGTTACCTCTATCATGTGTGATATTCTCTAATTTTTCACTAATTTCTATAAATCTTAGCTTAGTATTTTAAGCACTCAATAAGTGCTAGATACACTTTTCATACTGTTTCTTGGTCTTAAAATATCTTTGCATATACATGTATCAGCACTATCTGCTAGTTCTGATACTCTATTCTCCCATTTGTTACTTCTGTTTCCTAGAATTTCAGTAGAATTTATAATTTCCTGGATTTCTGCTTGGTAGCTTCTCATAAACTCTAACTCCTTTCTTAAGTGACCATTCATGTTTTAGATTGTTTTGTTTAGCTTAGCTCACATTTTATTGGTGTCTGCAGTAAGCTCATTTACCATTTTGTTTATTAAGCCCATTATCTGTTCAGTTATATCATGTTTGAGTTCATCTATTGTTCTGTTTTCTTTCTTCTCTTTCTTATTTTGTGTAACTCAGCTACTTGGCTTTTCATTATCTCCCCAATAATCAAAGTTGATCCATGGATCAACTTTGGAGGAACTGGAAGTTTTAAAAGCATTTGTTTGTATTCTTACCCACACACACTGTATGTATGTATAAAAGCATGCACAAGCTGAGGATTATAGGTTGGTTTAGTGGAACAACATTTTTGCTACTACAGAGATCCTTTACTTAGTCTATTTTTCAGTTATGAACTCCAGACTCTGGACATGGATAATTACAAACTTCGGACTCTTTTTCAAGATCCATTCACCTCCATTAATTAGGGACTGGAGGAGGTACATTGTAGTTTCCCTCAAACTTCTGCAGAAATGAAACACAGTATAGTAAGTGACCGAGAGACAACACAGATATTAGCATACTATTAAAACTGACTGATAGCAACTCTGCTTCCTTGACAGTAACAATACTAGTAGTCATAACAGAGTCAAAAATAAGCTGGATACTTTCATACTATGAAAACCAGTAAACACTACCACTGTACAACACTTTTTAATAGTAAAGAAGTCTAAAATTATAACATAGACACAGTTACAAATGAAACAATAACAGTAAATACTCAATGCCACAAGTGTACACCCTTAAAAACAGAAAATAGGCCCAGGGACTGAGTTTAGCAGTGGGCGGCTCGGGAAACGGCGACTGTGCCACTGAATCTGCGCCGGGTTTGGAGCTTACTTGTCTCC